>CAUJNA010001846.1:849765-1031488 GCA_963377175.1 Effrenium voratum | reverse complement strand
GGTAATCCGCCACATCAGGCACCGAGCCTGACCGAGTTGCTTGCTGCACAAGGGGTTCATCTAGGCGTGGGCACGCAACTCCTGCCGGAAAGGGCGGCTGCACAAGGGCCAAGGCCAAATCTGCGCCAGTTGCCTCGCGATTCAAAACTGCCAGCCCGTCAGGAAAGCAGCTCGAAAGGTCGTCTAGATGCGCTTGGGACGCTTGGGCAGCGTCACCAGATCCGTCGCCTGCCTGGCCATCGGCGATGGGGCGCTTCTGCTGAAACTTCTGAAGCTTGCGCTTCATCTCCTGTGCGGCCGGGAGTCTGAGTCCCCCTCCCAGGAAATGTTGCTCTCAGGCTTGATGGACGAAACCGGGACCGTGCGCAAGAGTGAGTTGTGTGTCTGAGGTATCAGGTTAGTTTAGTGCTGGGAAACCAAGATTTAGCATTGGGACCTGGGGGATTTCAGAAAAACCTTTCCTTATTTCCAATTGTATTTGTTTGCACGATATGATTCAATTAAATTACATTTAAGTTATGTAGTATGTATATTTATATTAAGTGAAATATACTGTATACTTGAAGTATTGCTAGGATGACTCAGGATGACAGTAACAGTAAGTGATTACAGCGCAGTGGTGTGTTGTACGGTGTAGTAGTGCACCATGCGCTGCGTACTGTGTAATAGTGCAATTCAGTGTAATGTCATCTGTGCTGAGTACTTAGTACTGTGAGTCCAACCTGTACTGTGTTCTGCGCACCCCTCAAACAATGAAGCAGAATGAAGCAGGGTGTCACGGGGTGTCGCATGTCAGAATGGTTCGTCCAAAAGCAGAGCAAACACCAACCTCAGAGTAAAATGAGCTTCATTCGGATTCACTTGCCTGAGTCAGGCGGGGGGAGTCATTCATGTCACTCAGACTCAAGTTCGTCGAAGTCAAGCGACATGATTGCGTCAATGTGAAATGCCAAACAAATGGGAACATTCGGCAACATGTCACCAGTCACCAGAATCAATGTCACTTGCAGTTGGGGTGGGCAGGTATCAAATGAAACCAGCAGCAATACCACACATGGTCACATCTAGAATCTAGCTGAGAATCTAGCTGCTGTCTGTCAGGCAAAACAAAAAGAGCGTATACAAAATATTGCCGATACCTTAGTTTATTAATAACCAGTGGCTTGTTACTTGCTCATGGGCCTGGTCAATGTCAATGTCAATGTCTATTTCAACTTATCTCACAAAGGGGTCCGTCATCACTCCATCCATCACATCAATTACATGTCAATCAAATATACACCCTACCTAGACTCTAGACTCTAGACCCTAGAGATTCATTCTCCATGATTCCTGGTAGTTCCCGCCTTTAGCTTGCTTTTCCCAAATCTCGATGGGTTTTCGGTGAAGTCGCCTTAAACCTACTAACTAAGACTAAACATTCGGCACGTGAGATTTCAGAGTCAGAGTTGGTCCTTTTCGCATTTTCCCCGCCCGGAATTACTCGCAACACGCCCGCAAAAAGCTCGTAAACCGCAAACCGCAAACACCCAAAACCGCTAGAAATCACTCAGAACCCAAGGCCCAAGGCCCACCACCAGAAAACCACGATGACGATGACGATTACATTAAACTAAACGTTACTGCACAGACACATTAAACGCCAAGAGAAAGGCAGCAGCATGAATCAAAGCTCCCGGGTACCATTACCGCATCCACGCATCAGCTAAGGCTAGGCTAAAAAGCAGCCAAGGGACGGTCAGCCCCCGTGATGCCCTGGATCTAGCTTCCAGTCTTGCTCGCTGATCTTCTGTCAAAGCGTCAAACTCTTCACGGCAGTCACGCCAACAGTGAGGATCGCCCGGCCAGCGCTTCCGCCCCATGGTCTTCTCCTGTCTGAACCAATCGGATCTGAACAAGTCCCAAGTGCTTGCGGCTCGTAGGCGCTTTAGCTTCGGCTCTGGAGGAATTGATGAGCCAGCAGAAGTTGAAGCATGTCCAGGTCCTGAGGATACCCGGCGCTTGGGCCCTCGCGCCGGCGCATCACCTTCTGCTCTGTGCTCTGCTGCATACTCCTCATCTGCTCGAGCGCGGCGCTCTGCAATAAGCCGTTCAAGACTCAGCAGCTGATGCCTGGATTCGCTGATAATCGAGTCAGCCGAGAATATGTGAAATGCCATCTGCGGATGGGACTGCTGCTTGTGCGTCGCGTGACGACGCTCAACCCCAGCAATCGTGAGCTTGAGGGTGAGCGCCGTCATCAAGAACGCCCATCTCCAGGAGTCCAGATCCGCTCTGAAGGTTGCCTCGGAGACATTTGTGCGGAGATCCCGAGCAAAGCCAACAGGCAAGCAGCAGGGCTGTGTTGCCCAAAACTGTTGAATCAGGCTCTCATGGTCACCGAGCCGGCGCATGTCAGCGATCCCAAACAAGCGCCACGGCCACTTGTTCAGCGAGGTGCTGAAGCGACGATGCAAAGAGCTGGCAATCATCAGGATGTTTGAGCGAACCCTGCTCACCTGCCCTGGCTCCTCGGAGAACCAGCTCTCCATGCTGGCATGACCGCCAAGCTGCCACAGAAGGCGCAGCCGAGAGCCTTGGCCGCTGAGCAAGCTGGAGTAGTACTGGAGAACCGCCACATACTTACTGCAAGGCGCCCATACTTCTCCCAGCAAGGGAGGCCAGTTCTGGTCGTCTGCGGCTGCGTGGGCAAATTTCAAGAAGACAGAGTGCAAGTGCCTCAAAGGCTCCACCATGATGGCCAGCAATGTTCTGTGGAACTGCTCCTCTCTGCCTCAGGACACGTTCCCCCAGTCCATGGTGTAGTATCGGTGGCAGTGGCCGTGTTGGTTTGACTCTGACTCTAACAACTGAACAATCTGTGACTGTGCGTGACAAAAATATTTCCAAGCGTTGGCCCAAAAGCCAAAAAGTGCACATGTCACATGTCTGCAGTCTAGCCTAAGAAACGACATGCGTCACACGTCTGCAACGACTTATGTTAGGTTGTTGGTGACAGGCGTGGTACAATTCACAAACATTCTCTTGTGAGTCACAACTTGTGAGGGCGGTAGTTTAGTTAAATTATTTACAGTACAAACATGACATACAGTTTTACAGAGAAGTTTTACAGGTAACGGTAACGGTAACACTAGGGCAAAAAGTAAATAGTAAAGCAGTAAAGAGTAAAGAGTAAAGAGTTCAAGCAGCAGGGACACAGCAACCTGACATTTCTAATTTGACTTGACTGTTTTATTAATGCAAACCACTTACAAAGTCCCAAAATGATGCTGCGACAACCATGTGGCCAATGCCAAGGCGCATGACAAACAGCTCCTGGCTCTCTGAAAGCGTCGTCCGGCCAGCCCGTGCCAGTCAACTTCTTCATCTTCGCGCAGCTCAGCATGCTGAGGAAACTTCATCGCCCAAGCTGCGCGGTCAAGTAACTTTCCCAGAACATTCTGGTGCTGCGCAGCCATGTAGAAGTCTAAGCACGGGCCCAGCTTGGTCCAGTCGGACAGCATTGGAAGGCACGGCACGTATCTGCAAACAACATGCATGACTGCCGCTGCTGTCTTTTGCTGAGCCTCTTGCAAGGAACTGCAACACCCGTCATACGTGCACCGATGAATCAGCTTGTCACGGTTCCAGTAAGGCCCATTCAGGACTTTGATGAAGCAGTTCCGTATCTCGTCAGCTTTGCGGGTGGTCTGTGCCTGAAAGTTCAAGGCCATGATCTTCTCGTGAAACTTCAAATTGTCAACCAAATAGGCTGCAAGTTCTGCTCCAAACAACATGCCAGACCTGACTTGCTCACTGCAAGCCTTTCCAGACGGGATCCATTCAAAAAAATCCGGCTGCTTCACAAGAATCTGCACTGATGCCAGCAAGCGGACAAAGTGTCCCCCCATCCTGAGGAACAGCGTGCAGCAGTAGAGGTTCGGGATCAGTTTCCCTCCCCCGGCCTCTGGCGAAGCTGCTGCTTGGTCTGCCGCTAGGGTGACGGTCAGGTTCGCTTGGTGGTTTTGGCAAAGAATGGCATCCATCAAAATGGGTGGTTCCGCCGCGTCACCTCCGGACCGTCGTCTCTCCACCTCCTGCAACTGCCTCCACAGCACAAGCTTTTCGTTCGCTAAGTGCCCGTCCATCTCGTGAATGAAGCATCGCCTGGATGACGCCCGAAGAATGCGAAGCGTGAAAGCCATCATGGGCTGAGTGAGAGGGTGCGCAAAAAGGCCGCGTTCTATGTGGCCCGCACTGTTTGCAGCAAGTGGGACTGGCGGCATCACCAGTTCGTGGTACAGCTTGATCCCGTCGCGAAAGCCAACAGTAATGTGACACCTTGCGACCAGTGTCTGCCATGTGCTTGATTGCTGGTGATGCTTGCCGCCTTTGATAGCATTCAGGCTAAGCCGCTGCCCGGTCTCGTCCCACATCAAGCAAACTGATGAAAAGTCTGGGCGGCGTTGCTCAGCAAAGTCAGCCAAGGACTCCAACTGCTTCAGCTGCAGCTCCAGCAAGCTGTGGCTCACCACCATAATCAAGCGCCTGACAGTTGAGCGGGCAATCTCAAACCTGTCTGCGAGGCAGTGCTTATTGCGGCGGCGGTCAAAGGCCATTCGAATGATTTCCTCCCAGGTCAAGGCAAACCGGCTTTTGGTCGTTGAGTCGACCAGCTTCAAGCCAAGGCCTAGGCCTGTCTGCGATCTGGACCTGGAACCAGTGATAGCCAAGCGCGGAGCCCGCATGCCTTTCACAAGGTTCAACTTGTCTGTGTATTCGCGAAGAGTGCTTGCCTGACCTGCAACTGCATTTTGTAGTCTCTTTTGTGCTAGCGCTGCCCGGCCAACCGCAGCAAGAAGAGCAAGCTGGGGTTTTGTCCGATCTCGCCCAGCGCCGCGCCCAAAACCTCTGTCAGCTGGGGCCTTCCAAGTTTGCTTTGCAAGCCCACTGACTTGGTTTGACTAAAACCTAAATAAGTTTTAAACAAAATAGTCTAATAGTAATGGTAACCACAGTGACGCAGCGCAAACAGCGAAAGCGAAGGAATTGAAAATGAACACGCAAAGGCGAAATAAGGGGAGTATGAGTACGGAGTACGGACTAGGAAGTGAGGAACACATGATTGAGCGGAACTGTCAACAGTTGAACTAGCCTGTCACATGGTGCAGAATGCCCGCAGGCCCACAATTTAATCTACACTTCAAGAAGGAATTTGCAGAACGGCAGGCGACAAACAATAAACAAATAACAAATACGTTGGGCAGCGCAACAGCCCTGCTTTGCCTCGTCTGATGGTTGGTGCCCTTGACGCGCGAGCTGCAAGTGAGCTGAAGAGACGCCATCACCCTCGGTCACATCCGGATCTAGGTCCACATCATCTGAATCACCAGAAGAAGAAGAAGCGTCAATGCAGCACTCCTCCTCGGCGCTTTCCAACAAACAATCCAGCAGGTTGCTACTCTCCGGCTCATCGGCTCCTTTACAAGGCATCAATGATAGTACGTAGTCTACGTTGTGCTACTGTGCTACTCCAAAAACAGAAATCAAACAGCACTTAGAGTTAAGTTAAGGCTATTGCAAGTGCTAGCTTATGATGCCGCTTATGGATTTCTGCTTTGATGGGAAACAACCAATGAAAACAATGGGCGGCGACAAGTTCTAACCCGGCTCCTGCATTCAGCAGGTCAGCGGCGCCTGCATGCGAAGGAAGCAAGTCGTCCAGCAGGTTGCCAATCTCCTCCTCGCCGGCTCCTTTACAAGGAACCAAGGAACGGGCTAGTAACTAGTAACTAATAATTGTGCCTGTGCTACCCCAAAAAAGAAATCAAAGAGTACTTAGTGCGGAACCCAAAGGCCAAAGGTCCAAAGGCAAGGTTATTTCAAGTGCTAGCTAGCTCGAGTTCTGGCTTCATGGGAAACAACCAATGAAACCAATGGGTTGAAAAGCTCTAGCCCAGCTCCTGCATTCAGGTCAGCACCACTCTCCTCATTGGCGCGTGCATGCGGAGGAAGCAAGGCAAGCAGCAGGTCGCCACTCTCCTCGTCGGCTCCTTTACAAGGCACCAAGGAACGGGCTAGTACATAATTATTAATAATAATTGTGCTACAGCTACCCAAAAAAGGAAAACAACGATAACACGCACCTAGATTGGCAACACCTAGAGGAACCCAAAGGATATTTCACATTTCAAGTGCTAGCTTTTGGATTTCTGGTTTCATGGAAAACAACCAATGAAACCAATGAAGGAAGTTCTAACCCGGCTCCTGCATTCTGCAGGTCAGCATTGGCGCCAGCGTGCGAAGGAAGCAAGGCATCCAGCAGCGGCTCGTCGGCTCCTTCACAAGGCATCAATGATTTACATAATTGCGCTACCCTAAAACGGACAAACAACGAGCACCTCGAGTGGAACCCAAAGGATTAATAATTGTTTCAAGCGCTAGCTGGCTCTTTGACTTCTGGTTTCATGGGAAGCCACAAATGGGCGGTGAAAAGTTCTAACCCGGCTCCAGCAATTTCATCAGTTCGTGCAGTTCCCGGCTGGACTTGAGGCTCACGGACTGGTTCAGAGACACCATGATGTGGTTGAGTTCCTCCATGGTCCATGCTTGCTATTTCAAGAGCGTCATAATTTATAATCAGAATCAACTGGTACACAAAATCAAATGGTGAACCCAACACCATGTAAAGACTTTAATTCAAATTTTTAAAGAGTTACCAAGGGCCGCACCAATTATTTATGGTTGGGAGTGCCCCTTAGCCGGCCCTTAGCCTTACTCAGAGTACTTACTCAGTTGCCCTGGTTTTGATTGAGGCTCAATCAAGGGCTTTTTTATTTCTGGCTTCATGGGAAGCAGCCAACAGTGAAAAGTGAAAAGTGGAAAGAAAAGTTCTAACCCGCCAAGGAACCCAGCAAATCAGCGCCTCGCTCTTCATCGGCTTCTTCAGCCAAGGAATCCACAAGGTCAAAGTCAAAAAGACCGTGTGCCATCCTCAAACGGCCATGGCTTGTGGCCCAATTTGCCGATGCTCACCGGCTCACCATGGCCGAGCAAATCTCGCTGTAGACTCAACAACGTGAAGGCATGACAATGACATTTTTAGAGGTTCGGTAGTTGTTGGATCTCCTAACACACGTTCGTTCTCCTGCAGCGCAAGGGGTTTGGTGCCGTGGGTGCAATTTCGGTTTGGCCCAGTCAGGGTTGGCAACAGGTCTATGACTATGATTATGATGTCTATGAGGCGATTCCAAAGATTGCAACGTTGTTCGCTATAGAAATATAGCAGTATTAATACAGGTATCACTCAGTATCATTTGGGTGACTGTTCGTTGAAACTGACGGGCCAATCTACGACGCATGTAAGAAGGGCAATGCGGCTGCAGCAGTCGCATAGGATCAGCAGAATCAGAACCCCAGTCTCAGAGACTATATCTTAGACTTATATTATACTATATAACATAGCCGCCGTCACATCATGCTTTCAAAAGACAAGCTTGTGCAAAACGTAACTGCTTCTGTAACAATGACAATGACAATAGTTATCATAACAAATTGCTCAGCTGACCTCATGTTTTGAAGCCACATCACATCACTGCACATCACTGATGTGTCACATCACCCAAAAAACACAGTCTGAACCAAACATCCTTTGTCCAATCCTTGAAGGAGCTAGCTAGGGCATGCTCGAGAACCCTCCAGGCGCCTGCTTTTGCAAAGTTAAGTTAAAGTGAGAACACTTGCTACGGCTACACGTGTACCGCGTACCAAATCTGAATGGCAACGTCACCGTCAAATTATTAAATATAGGGAAAGCAACACCGAAACAGAAACTTCACTGATAATTGTCAAAAACTCAATGTTTTTTTCACGGGTTAGCCACGGATTCCCCATTTGGTTCCAAAATCAATGTTTTCTGAAGACATGAATTATATTTTGGTGAAAAAACACAGGTTTTGACGGGCCACGGGATACCCAGCCCAACTTCCCCCGCCAAAGCCTTCGACTAGTGTCGCGGAAGGGTCCGGGTCCGCAGAAAGATGCTTGGTTGGTGCTTTCCCAAAAAACACTAGCCAAGTTCAAGTTCAGGTTCAGGTTACACATGCAACATGACGTTCGACAAACTCCTGTTTCAGGGCCTGCAGCATAGCATAGCATCTACGCTTTTTCTTGCACACCCTGCCGCCCTGCCCCTATAGCCTATAGTATAGCCCAGACTTTCGACTATAGACTATAGACTATAGACTGACTATCTATAGACCCTCCGGCTGTGCATCTTTCCCCCGGCTTGCTGAAAAAGCAATATGTTATTTCGTCTGTTCCTTTTAGAGCGCTGCTTCAAAATCTTGCCAGAACGTGGCCGGCAAATGTTGCTTTTTGGTTCGTGAATGTCATAATGACAATGACAATGTCGCCTTTAGTCGGGCACAGTCGCCCTTTTCGTCTTCATCCTGGCTTTGCGAAACAGCAAAACAAAACTCGCAAACATGCCCCGAGTCCAAAAATGTGTCATTTGCATCAAAAGGACTAAATTACTTCCTTTGGCTCAAACAGCACAAACGTTGCACACTTTGGAGGGCCTGTAGAACCTATATGAGCCTATATGAGTTATATTATATAGTTGACATTGATATTGATAATGATATGATGATTCATATATGACTCATGTGACATAAGGTGACAATACATGGGCCATGCCTCACCATATCCCGACGTTATACCATGCGACACCGATACCCCCAACGCAAGCCCACTGAAGACACAGTCTCCGCGGCACACGCCTCGGCAGTCGCTCTTCTTCTCGCAGCTGCGCTTGCAGTCGTCCACAGTTTTGGCCTTCACATCAGCTCGGGAGAAACGTGGAACAACTTGACGCCGTTTATCAAATAAGTCACTTTCAAAAGGTTTTTAGTTATTATTATAGTTAGAGTCTATAGACTATAGTCTATAGTCTATAATAGTTATTCTTATTATTATTTGTGGTTTCAGAAGGTCACATGAGGTGCTCCACATGAGTGCCCAGGCACATGCGAATATTACTAACAATGTGGGCTCCTATCTGCAGTTCTGAATTCTCATCCCCGATTCAAAAGTAGTGGATTGGCTTGGCATTGCCCAACACTAAAGTTGACTGTAGGCCTTCCAGTGCAAATTTTGTCAGTGATAGGCGATAGGACCGATAGGATCTGACTTTGGGTGGCGAAAAAACCTCGTTCCGGCCAACATGAAGGAAGAATGAAGTGTTCTTAGTTCTTAGTGTTCTTACTCGCCTCAGGGTTCGAACGGGCGAGGTGGTGTTTCAGCGTTGCCTCGTAGGCGGTGTGCCTTGGATCATTTACTCAGTTCAGACCGACTTTTGAGCGGGGTTCTAAGGCTCACTTCCCGAATAAATTGGTCAGAAGAAGTAAACACTTTGAGTTGGCCAGTAAAATTTGGGCTTTCCAAAAAGGGATGGTCCAACAAAAAGTAACCAAACTTTGTGTTGGCCACTAAATTTAGGCTTTCCGAACAGTGTAAAGTCCAGGAACTCGGGAAGTGAGAAGG
The DNA here is from genome assembly GCA_963377175.1 of Effrenium voratum. Classification (NCBI taxonomy): domain Eukaryota; class Dinophyceae; order Suessiales; family Symbiodiniaceae; genus Effrenium; species Effrenium voratum. The sequence continues at coordinate 1,021,966 of CAUJNA010001846.1, read as the reverse complement.
GCCATTGCAGGCAAATGTTCGCCGTCCCTTTTGCAAGCGCCACTCAAAATGATCAGCACCCACAAGCAAACAAACCTCAAATGGGGGTGGGGTGGGGTTCCTCTAGTTGGCACAAAGCGCCCGCCTGCAACAAAGATCCGAAGCCTCGCTTGGGAACCAATGACCCAAACAGGCCATGGGGCCATGTGGGCCATCATAGGGGTGCCGTGCCGTGCCTGTTGGTTTTCCAGGAGCCGAGTGTTTCCTTCAAAAAGCAACGCCCCGTCCTGAGGCATTTGCGCTAACACCGCCACGAACTCTGGCCAAATCCTCAAACGGAAGCCGACGGAAGCTGGGCACGGAGTCGTTCGGAACGGCCCTGTGCGGTGGCTAGACCAGAAATGGGTTTCTTTTTTGAGGGTACCAGTGCCAGAGTCAGAGTATCGTACCCCTCTTTTGGTGGCTTTCAAGGACAACCAAAACAAAGCTCGATGTGTTCTTGGGTCCCCCAAAACTGACACACCCACATCCCACATCACATGGGTCACATGGGTGTCACATGGCCAAGCCGCCAAGCCCCCGTGTGTCCCTCCTGAAAAAGTCCCTCCTAGGAAACAGAAGGCTGATCACTTGGCAAATACCACCAGGACCAGGGACCATTGACTTGGGATCCATCAACGTAATGTAAAGTCAATGCGTCATCATGTAGCATCGCCAAGAATCCAAGAACACACTTGGCTGGACAGTTTGGGAGCCCCGACCGAGTGAGGAAGCCAGGAAGACAATGATGAGAAAGGCTCAGGTCGCCCAGGCCTCAGGCCGGCTTCGCTTCGGACTAAGTTTTCCTTTTTATGCCGCCAAGTGCGGTGCTAACGCATGTGCCGCATGGGTCTACCCACTTGTTTCACTTGTTGCTTGTTTGGTCGCGTAGAATCCATTTTGAAAATATATGAGGTCACTCGGTCTTAAATCAACGACGCCCTAAGTTAGCCTAAGAAAAGGACCACTCACACGGGGGGGTTGCCGACACTCAGCCAGGGTTTGTCCCACAAAATGGGTGCTTGGTGACTGATGGCAGGGGGCCCCAAAACTGGCCCAAAACGTTTGGCCCAAAGCGAATCATGTAATGTAAGAAATGCCAAAGTGGATATCCACACCTAACCTGCCTAACCTATTGACGGCACGGAGTGTCCCTTACGAACCTCCAAACAAACCCGGGTTTCGAGCAAATGTGGAACACACACTCGAGGGCAAAGACTTGCAGAAGTGATGGGATATGATTCGATATGATATGATATGATTGATCTGACAAGCGCACAGAGTTGCCTGCGGGGTGAAAGAACGAAAAAAACAACACGTTAACAGCGTTGTTTCCAGTCGTTTCCCCCAGGAACCACTCCTGACTCCTAACTCCAAGTTGTTGAGTTTCACCCCTGCTTTCTGCAAGCCAATCCTCCTTTGTGATTCATGCATTTGATGGCAAACAAGCTGCGTTGCACATAGAGGTCGGTCGAGCCTAGCTCTGATAAACAAATAACAAATAGTCAAATCATAAACGTAAACAAACAACTTTTGCGCCCTCAGACAAATCTCAATTTCAAAATCATCAGATGAGCTGATGCAATGTGCAGCGTAGTGTAGCGTAGGCAGGGCACCAACCATTTCCCGAGTGGGAAGCTTACATCGATGTGACATAGTTACATACTTGGTACTATCATAATATAGTTCACTTCAAATGGGCTCTTACCGACTCTTACCCGGACCCGTTTACCTGGTTAGTTTTTAGAGGAACAATTTCCCCTTTGAAGGAAAGGCAGAATCCCTGAAGAAGGGGATTGCAATGCACTGTCAGCGATCTTCTCCTGCACGATGTCCGCCAGCCGCAAAGTCATCAATTGGGCCAATTTGCCAATAGGGCCTCCTCTATCTGGTGGAAGGGGTGCAGCGAAGGCTCCAGAGCCACCACGCCGACATTGACGCCGCCGTTCTCGCGGTCTAGGTGGGACTGTGCGGGCAGCGCAGTGCCTGGTCATCCCACTCTTGCTTGGGTTCTTTGCCTTCTCGGGCCAACCACCACGATCGTCGTCCAGTGCAGGCCAACCATCCAGTGCAGCGCAGCTCGACTGTAGGTGAAATGCCAATGCTGGTCCCCTGAATCCCTGAATATTGGGGGCCACCCAATCCTAAGAGCGAAGAGCCAAGAATAACAGGACTAAAAACGACTCTTAGGGTCAGAAAGGCGGCGTATTATCTCATATCATACCGGCTTGCTTATAGTACAGTATAGCAGCGGCTTATAGGGTTCCTTTCGGGGGGCCATTTCTAGGGGGGTTGAAAGGTTCGTACTGTACGTACTGGTACTGGCTGATCCCATTATTGGCCATTGGCCCATAGGCCATATAACATACGATTCATTTGTTCATATGACATATCATATGGCCCATGGCCCATGCCATCCAGCCATCCATTTACCATTTCTGTTGGACAAAACATGTCTTCGACTATGTTTGTTTTCACCCGCAAACTTTGAAGGTGCCTATCATAGAAGTCATAAAAGTGGTTCTAAGCCCCCACACAAAGAGGGATTCGGTTGTGAGTCACTAGCATGCAGCATGCAGCATGCAGCCTGGACCCTGACAAGAGGGGGGGGTTCGGGGGGGGTCCTAATTTAGACCTTTGCTTTGGCTTTAAAGCCTTTGAGCCTCTGGACCTTTGAATTATGGGACCATGGACCATGGACCATGGACCATTGCCCGTCCTTACGGGAACTCATGCCGACTCATGCCCCTAAAAAGACACGTCAAGCTTCCTGGGAATCATTGATGTAATGCCTTCGGACCAATCTGGTTCCCCTTTCGTGCCTTTTTCACCCGGGCCAAATTCACAACAGGACGGGGCCGAATTCCAAAACTCCCGCTATCCCCGGCCCACTCACCTGGGTGGGTGAACGTGCTCCTGAGAAGCCGCGCCAAAAGGAGGCGGCGCCTGGCCGATCCACAGAAGGCTAATAAGCTGTTGGTCCCTGGAGAAAGCTAAAGGACCCACTGCCAATGTCATTCTACCCTCGTGCGTTAAGGCAGAGCGTGGACGCGTGCGTGCGGCGGTCATCGTGTCGGCACGCATACGATCGGCGGTCATCGTGGCGGCACGCGTGCGAAACTCATCTTGTCATAATCACGGATTGCGGAGCCAAGCATGGGACAATGTTTGTGGTGACCGTGGCAAACCCGCCCATTGCCAGTCTATAGTGCTTGGGCGGCCAGCGCACCCAAAATCAGAAATAGTCGTAATTCGTAATGGTAGATTATATATATTATATTATATCATATCGAATCATATCATATATGAATCATATGTATCATATGACTCATATGATTGATGTGTAACATGTACATTGCACGCCCTTTCTGGGAATCCAAGCAAATGAAGAGAACTCTCCGAACGGGTCCCTCTGAATTTACATGAGTCTGAATTGTGCCTTCTAAGATACCTGCAGTTTCAAGAGCCTCTCCGTGAATGTCACCCCCCCTTCCAAATGTAGGGCTCACCAAACAAATGGTCCCAAGCCAAAACTTGTTGTTTTTTGAGGCCGGACTACCATCCACCAAGTGACCAAGTGACCAAGTGGTTTTGTGCGAAACTAAACGGTAGCTCATTTGATATCATCTGAATCTTAATCTTGTCAGGAGAGGTGGTTTAAAACACACACTAGTTTTTTTTGCAATCTTTCTTTCCTCTAAATATCACCCCACCTAAAAAGGGCGGCATGCGGCATACACAAAAACATGGCCTCGCAGGTGATGCTCGCAAAACACAAGGATACAAGGATCCCTGAAACAACACCGGGTTTCCATGTTTTTGCCATCCGAAAGAGGAAACCAAGCACTTGGAATGCTGCAACCCTAAAATTTTTCCTGATAGGATAAAATAATCCACGCAGCTTCTTTCAGTGGGGGGACCGACGCTGCCCCGCAGTCCGGGCAAATCGAGCCGCGGCGACACGAGAATGGCGCTCACACGGGGGGGACCGATCCTAGCTTCAGTGACCTTTTCAACGGTAATGTAAGTGACCTGGATTCACACCCCACTGACACTCAATTGACACGCTTTGACACTCACCAAAACGCAATGGGCTATTTTGGGTCGGCCCCAATGAAATGTGGCAGTTGTCACAATTCGACACGAGTAGCTGATCGTTTTCAACAGGATCCCAACTCCATCAAGCGAAAAAGGGCCCTTGCCAAACGAATCAAATGGTCACTTAGGGCACCGACACTGCCTTCAGTGGCCTTGATTCAAAAACAAATTAAGACCATGTGCCATAGACTATACAGACTAGTATTATGGACGATCGACGATACACCAATGGTCACCCATATCATTGATCATATCATATCAAAGTTCTAACCCTGGTTCCGGAGTTAGGTAAGGCAGGCCTGTGAGAGGAGCCACAGCAGCAGCCACTCTGTGAGTACGTAGGGACCGTAGGGGCTTCCCATGATCATGATCATTCTGGTTCTTATGATAAGCTTCGCTCCCGGCGCTTCTTTAATTAGTTTAATGAATTAGTCCTTAGTCCTTCCTTTGGTTTTCCACTCTTTCGGCCTTACTGTAGCATCTTCGAACAATGACTAAGCCGCAAGCCGCGAGGTTAAGTGGGTATTGGGTCCTTTTGACGTTCATGTCCAGGGCCAAATTTCTGCCCTTCTGCCGAGCAAGTCAAATAGAGCCCTTGAAAGCAGCTCTGAAACAGACCGATGGGCCGATGGGCAAACAAATGCAAACGGCTTGTTCACCAAAATTGATTTTCCAAAGATTAGTCCAGGAACCATGCATCTCCGCCCCCACCCATGACCCGCAGCCTTAGGGCAGCAGAGTTCGCTGAAGGCCTGAGAGCGGTCAGGCAATGCGGCAATGCTCCCAGAAGGATTGGAACAAGTTAAGTTACAGTTACAAGTTACAACTACAAGTTACAGTTACAAGTTACAAGTTGGTGAACATCTCTATTATCTCTCTTGCTATCAGTTATAATAATAAGTTATAATAACACAACATAACTTAACAACACTACACTACTAGAAACAAATTTTAAATGGACACTTAAACGATTGCACCTCCGAATGGGTCATTCCGAACAGAATGAGTCAGTAAGTGAGTGAACGCGTGAACCACTGAATAAATGACTCTGAATGAATGAATCAAGATCCTTGACAATATGCTGCTGACACTTGGGTTCAGGCCTCATTAAAAGATGTGGAAAGGCTTTGCCTTTGCTAATGGTTTGCACTGGTTTGATTCTGCAGCGGTGCCTTGATTGTGTGTAAGTTAAGGAGTTAAGTGCAGTTCAGGGAGTTAAAACAGTTAAGGCTTTATTTAAGGGCTTTTAAACCACGAACTGGGATTTAAAATTTAAAAGATTCCCAAAAGGCCCACAGGCTAGGGAACCCTCGACCGAATGCACGATCACTCATAGTCCGGCAGCGCAGCAATTGTCCATTGTCCCAGTCTCGTGGTCTTGAAGAAGCATCTGCAAGACTTTGGCCCGGAGCTGTGAGCTCTGTGACGGGGCTCCCAGAATAGCCGACCACAGATGTAACAGATGTATGAGACGATCCGCTCCAGGCAAGTATCTGGCGGTGTCGTGCCAGGGGAGCTATCCGCCCGTATGTGGCAGCTGAACTCGTACAGCACCTCCTTCCAGCACACGCCGGCAATGAAGTCAGTCAGAAACCAGTCCTCCTCCGCCGCTTTTTTGGGTGTGGGTTGCGTTCAATCCAGCTTCTTGGGGGTTCCTTACTCCATTTCGGCTAGTGAGTTACAACAAATTCGCTTCTGTGTGGAATGTGGAAATTTTGGCGAAGCCTGCCTTTTGACTAATTCCCTTCGAGCGACAATCATAATGAAGTTGGAGCCTTGGATAGCCTTGGATGCTTTTTTGTATATTCAAAGGAGAGGGAAGGGTACAGCAATGACAGCACTCCAAGAGGCAAACGCAAAGCGGGCAATGCAATGCTGTTGTGAAAGATCCCCTCACTCTCGTCATCTTACAATGATAAGGGAGGCAAACAGTCATCCACTGCACACTGCCGAACCCAAACATCCGGACTTTCCCAGTCTCAGGAAATCAAACTCATATTGGTGTCACGATTAGCCTTTGCAAAATTTCCGACCGACTGGAAGGGCACAATGTCCACAAACATAGATTCTGATTGCGTGGGAGAAAGACCACGCAAGATAAATGGCTCGCAAAGTGAATGCGGCAAATGTCGAAAGAAAGTGATCCTGCATAATAAGTGTACAGTATACAGTATACATACAGTATACAGTATAAGAGAAGACACGATGCGTCCCACCACCCCTCATCCCGAATCGGCCGAACCACGTGACCCAGTGAACCAGTCAAGGCTCAGCTCTCGTGAAGAACTCCTCCAGGGAAACCAAGTGAGGCGATGCCTGCAAGGAAACCCCACTCCCAAGGGGGCTCAACAAGCAGGAAGGACAAACTACACATTAATCATTAGAAATGCCTATTGGCCCATTGGCCCAGATGGCTCCCGGAAGCCTTCAACCTACCAATCGAAACTAGCGAGAGGGAAAGGTCTGAAAGGTCCCTTGTCCCTTGCTGTTGCTTGGTGCACAATCATTCACGCAGCCTTATTGGAACCTACTAATTTAATAGACTAATAGACAATAGACCCTATTAGTCGGTGCCATAATGGGATCGGGGGCCCCTATGGGGAGGCTTGGCGGTGATGATACATTATATGAATTATATATATTATACAATTTGCAATAAAACACGAACCCACACGCACAAATATATTTTATTCTTGCACGGGTCTAATTGGGTGAGTTGTTTGTGGCACCCTTTGTTTGTGGTTCTAAAAGCAAACCAAAAGGTCGCCCACTGTTTTGCCCATACCATATATATGGGTCATATGGACCATGGACCATATGATTCATATCACATATGGGCCTGTCTCGTTTTGAGGCTGGTATCACTGGTATCCTTTTCGGGGCAGTGTTGAAGGGAAGCCAAGAGGAAGCCAAAGCGCTTTCACTTGGGGTCGGCAGGGTGGTCTGGACCCTTAATGGGAGTGTAGACGGCCGTTTACCGTTTTACAGTTTTACGGTTTTACGGGTTCACGGTTCCCAGTTCCCAATAAGGGAACAATGACCGTCCTTTCAGCAAGTTTCACAGCAAGAAGCTCCTTTGAGGGTGGCCCAGAAGGTAATGTTATTAGTTATTAATGTTTCAAGCACCAAGGGAAGCTCAATGATAAATATGCCCAGTCGGGCAGAGGCTCGATTCCAAGACTTAACACACATAGGGCCCATAGGAAAGTGAGGGCTTGCAGCCCCCGGAATCAGGAGAGCCAGGGACATGAATCATGAACCACTTCCCTTCCATTTGTCATCAAATGGTGTTGTCAGCTTTTGATGGTACCCCCAAGGCCAAGGCCCAAGGCCCAAGGCCCAAGCCGCCCAAAATGGTTTATGTTATTTTTTATGCTGTTTGACAAAGTGCTTGCAATCCAACAAGTGCCAGGGGCTCAAACCCCACCAAATGATGATTATTGGCAATTGGGGTACGGGGTACTGGTACCCTGATGAAAAGGCTCCCTTCACACGCTCCGATCCGCCCATCCAGGACCTTTGCAGCTGCCTCGCACAGCAGGCCGTCCAGGCCTCAGGACAGAGCACGACCGAAAAGCGAATGTTGACTCAAACAGCTAATGATAATGTACAAACAAACAGCGCGGCGCAGTTGAGAAAGCAACGCAACATTTTCCTCAACGAGGGTGAAACATCCATGGCCACCGGCTTCTGCCGAGCATTCAGCGTACTTGCTGCGCCCCACGCTGCCAGCCGTCATCTCACGCGCCAGTTGGAGCACGAAGCTCCGCAAAAAATGTGAAAGTCACATTGATGCGTCCCATTCACGGCGACCTCATCATGCTGCAATGCTGCAATGCTGCTGCTTGGAATAGCGCCAGGTCAGCAGACTTCAGATTCAAATGTCAAAGCCCTCTTGAGGCCCTCTTGTCTAAGCAGACGCTGGCGAAGACTCATGCAAAAGCACGTGCGGCGAAAGCGCCAAGGCTCAGCGAAGCGCACCCCATGTTCACCAAGAAGAAGATGCATCTGCATAAGCCTCGCGCAAAGAAAAAGGCTGCTGGCTGCCACCTTGCGCCAACCACACGCGCCACCACCAGTACCAGCAGCTCAAGGGCGGCGACGCACAAACCGTCGACGCCACCGCTTCTTCAGACGAAGCATGCTCTTATAGGCTTTCAGCGCCTTCATCGCCTGAATTGCCTTCTCCGCCTTCCGCAACCTCGCGTTCATGAGCTTCATGGTCTTGATCAGTCTCCGAACCAGCGGAAATGCCCGAGACTCCAAGACCTGCAAACGCCTCTCGATGTCGGCGCCCTTGGACTCGACCGTCTCCAAAAGCCGGTGGAGCTTCGCACTCAAGATGTCCACCCGCTCCTCGCAGTATGTCGCCCACGTCTCCGCCTCCAAAATGTTCGTGAACATCTGGTCATAGTCTGAGTCATCGTCCTTGCCCTTGCCGCCCTTGCCGCCTTTGCCTTTGCCCTTGCCCTTGCCGCTGCCCTTGATGTTCCGACGGTCATCCATGACGACAACAGGTGCTTTCTCACTCTTGTTGTTGATGTAGGTGTTGTGATGTTTTTGTTATTAATGTTTCTTGATGGTGGTTGATGTTGAGCTTGCTTGATGCTAGTGTTTGATGATGTTGAATGTTGATGATGATCATTGATGGTCCAGTCCACGTGCCGGCGGGTATCCCTGACGACATCAGGAGCTTGTTGTTGATGTGGGTATTGTGATGTTTAGTTTAATGTTTCTTGATGGTGGTTGATGTTCAGCTTGCTTGATGCTAGTGTTTGATGATGTTGATGCAGCTCAGATTGCCAAACCGAGCACTCGCGAAACATGAGCCACATGAAGAGCAATCATCAATCCCCACGCACTCCATGTTGGTCATACTTACAACATTCGGACATTCGGTATGTAGGGCCGTGATTGGGCGTGACTTGGCGTGATCATCGGACTGAATGTATGCTATGTTTGGCACACATTTGGGCCACATGTATGCCAAATTTGGGCTATTACCGTGATTTGGCGTGATTTACACGCAGGGTCGACCCAACATTTTGGATGTATGCCGCTAACCCTCAAAAAACACACCAATGTGGTGCATGCAGAATCACCCAATAAAGGAAACTAATCCAAACAAAACGCAACCTTCCTCGTGCTCAAGTCTGCTGGGAAAAAAGTTATTTCCAGTATTGATTCATTCCCTTTAAATCCAACAGGGGAAAATAGCACATATTCAAAAGAAAAAAGAGGTTTGATCAGCAGGTTCTTTACACGGGATGACCATTGGGTAAAACCACGAAAAAGATGATATGCCCCAATAAATGGGAAACATTACCCATGATCTGTTGGGGGTCGAAGAGAGTCTTCTGCAAATTCTACCATAATTCCACAAGCTAAAGAAAGGGATCCCCAAGCAAAGGACCTTTTTGATTGGGGCGGCCCGGAACCCCAGAACGAAGTGAGTTTTGAGCGGCTGTCATTCGTACCCTTGCGTCCGCTTGACCCTTGAGCTCCCGACGAAGCAGTGAACGCGCTCGCAGCGCTCGAAGTCTGCAATGGCCTGTCCGCAAGTCTGCAAACAATGGAATCAAAAGATCAGCAATTGGGAAAGTGAGAAATAAGGAAAATAAACTCGCACACCCTCCAGTCACTCCACTCACTTTACATGTTGGTTGGTCGTTGGTCATATCTACAAACATTGAATCGTAAGAATTGTAGGCATCTCAGAGCTTGGCCTTGGGCTTACCGGGATATATGATATGATATGACTTTGTCGGATGCCGTGATTGGGCGTGACTTGGCGTGATTATCGAACTAAATTTCATGCTGTCAATGGTTGGCGCACATTTGGGCCAATGTCAGGCCAATGTGCCAAATTTTGGATACATTGATCATTGATCATTCATGCATACCGTGATTTGAATGTGAATTGCTCGCAGGATAGCATGGTCCATCGGCGGTCCATCAGATTTGAGTTTCAAAATGAAGTCACCGAATTGAATTGCCGATAACAAGTACTGCCAACCCTCATGACTCATGACTCATGACTCATGACTCATGGACTCATGCGTCAGGGCATCAACAACCTCGGATTAGCCCGTGTGACATGTCACTGTCTGAGTCATGTCACAAAAAAAGAGGGGGGGGTCCTGGAGTAGGGTCCACAAAGTCCACTAGCCAATCCAAACCAACATTGTAACATTCTGGCGAGTGACCTCGATTCACACCCCCACGGCCCACGACACTGAAATGTCACGATTTAACACACCAAAACTTAACGCCATGTTCGGGCTATTCCGGGTCTACCCGCCATCATTGGCTGGGAGCTTTGATGTTAATAATGTTGGTAATGGTTGGCGCTTGAGACAAATTACTGACCGGGGTAAAACCTGGGCCAGCCTATAAGAAAAATAAACTGATATGATAAACATCACACTGTGAATCACACTCACACTCATGCCGCGTAAGAGGACCCCCACAATATATTGACATGTCACCATGATCAAAAAGGGAGCCATCCCCTATAGCATGGTCCTCCGGAGAAGGATCGTAGGACCAGTGTAGGACCACGCAAGCTCTCCCCAACCAAGGTCTATGATTCGCGCCTGTGGCCTCAGCCGCCACTGCCGACGCCTGGAGGAGCAGTCTATGATGTTGTTTGTTTTTGAAATGTAACCTACTTAAGTTACTTAAGTTTTTAAGGACCAAGGACCAAGGAAACAAAACACAACATCTGGGTCTGGGGCCCTTTAAGAACGACAGACTCATTCGAGGTTTCTGAGAGGGCGTCAGTGGTATCGGCTGACATGAATCTGGTGGGGTCGGTTTCAGGGGTTGATTGCCGAACGTAATATCACCAGCATCTTTCACAGACTTTGCGCACAAAAGCAACATGGCAAAATCTGTACCGCACTTGATTATTGCTGACATTCCGAAGCTCGGCTCAAAAGCTTCAATCCGTGAAATAAAGGCTCCAATTTTGGAAGTGGCTTTGAGTATTTCTTGCTTTAGACAACATCGATTTCGAGATACCCTTCTGGCCCTTCTTGCCTCTGGTTGGTGGTTTAAAAGGTTTCCCTGAAGTTTCCCTTGTTACAGTTGTCCGCCTGCTTTAAATTTCCGAGCTTTGACAACACCCGTTGGAAGACCCCTTTTGGATTTTGTTCCGCACAATAATAAGACAAACAAATTCAAACAAACCATGACTTCCCCCTCTGCGCATGCCGCATGCTGCTGCTAGCCCACGCAAGCCTCAATCATGTCACGTGTCACATGTCAAGTATGCAACTCCACATTGGCCATGGAGATGTGATGTGCCTCCCCACCATGTTATAAGTTAGGACCATGGTCCATGGACCATGAACCGTATTCAGTAGCACCCTTGTCATTGTCCCTTCTTGAATGGTTCCCCGGGTTCCCCGCTACAAAGGCCAACCCCGCCAGCAACGTCAGCAACGCGCTAACTGAGAGGGCGGCCCGCTTGGCCCGCTGGGCACGTCCCACGTGAAGCCTGCACGCTTCAATGGCACGACGCGCTACAGGAAGCTCAAATGGGACGCGTCCCCCTTGGAAACCTGGGAAAGGATGTCGATTGAACTAGCTGAATTATTCAAAGATTAAACTGATTAAACTACAGTAACAGTTGTCGGGCCCTTTGCGTCGTGCCCCCTCAACATGGGTCAGCTCCCCCAATCCAAGGCCTACGGGAGGGGCCAACTTTGACTTTTGATGGTCAACTTCTGCATGTTAATAAATTATATTATAAATTATATGATATGATTGTATCATTGTATCATTGTATCATTTCACGAGATTCATGGACTTCATGGGATGCCCAAAAAAGCGGCCTTTCAATGAAACCACTGGGCTTATAGCCTAGTACTAGTACTAGTATAATTAATAATTTCAGTATAATCAGTAAATAGTAAATGTGAAACCACCCCCAAACAGCTCAAACCACCAATCCAAACAGCTTGCCGCTTGCTTGCCTGTGCGACTGGTGCAGCGCACCCTTCATATCATTCCGCCCTTCATGACTGCTCCCCTGGTTTCATTCAAAGGCTCAAAGGATTTTCGAAGGCCTTTGGTCCAATGGTTGATGGTGGCGATTTCTGTGGCTTGTCAAACCCTAAATCCTGACACTGAAATGGCTTGAGTTGCTTTCTGTGGGTGCCGAAGTCTGGGGATATTTTGGGGAGAAGGCGAGTTGGCCCGGGCTGGAATCCTGCCAGGGGAGCCAGGGCAAAGCGATTATTTTTGGGGCACCAAAAATCATATTTCGAGGGCCTTCGGCCTTTGGTTCTTTACAGGGCAGGCTGTGTTGCTTCAAGTTCTCTGAGCTGGGCCGCTGTTTGCTTGGTCACAAGTGACTATACTATGCCTCACTAAGTAGCTCGAATCCCAAACCTATATTAAAACAAACAAAGCTTGGTTGTGAGCCTGTTGCGAACTGAAAACCCGGTCTCGCAACAGAAAACCTGATTTTTTACCTTTGAAAACCGTACAAACACCCTACAGGGACCCTACAGCATACCAATCCCATACAACACTCGTACATGTGCTCAAGCCTAAAGTAAGGTCATTGTCATTGTCATCCCTTGAGGTGGGGGTTGCCTTTTTTGTTGGGTCCTTTTAAGCGGGAACCAAACACCATCATTAAATTAAATAAACACTATTCTTGGGAGCCCACAAATGTCACAAATACCCAGGTCCAACTCTCAACACGCCGACACCGCCGACACCTCATGAATGATGAAGTTCTCAACGCCACAGTCAGTGAGGTTTGCGAATCCACGTGATCTCAGGTTTTGAGCCTTAGGAGTCCTTGATTCAATCTAATTGTACGGATCTTCGTGGCATTTTTGGAAGGCGATCTGCTCGGGAATTCCGAAACAAGGACCTTTGTAAGGAAATCATTGGTAGGAAAGCACGACAAATAGTCAAGGTCTAGGTGGCCCACCCCCACTGTTTTCCCCACATGCCACATCCTTCGATGAACTTGCCGGATCGACATGGGCGTGGCTCAAGACTCCCTAAAGTCAATCCGAAAGCCATGTGATCAGGCGATCTTATGCGATCTAATCCTCAAACCGCATAGGCCGCATAGGCTGCATAGGCTGCATAGGCTACATAGGCATCCGCAATCCGACGTGATCCGCTAATCATCGAGACCACGAGTGCTCTGCTTCCGCATGTACAGCAACTCCATGCCAGCACTCGCTTGCAAATGGCTTCGCGTGAAGCCTTCTTCTGAGGTTCCCAAAGGCGCGCGGCCCCAGATTGCTCTGGCGAGGATCCAGTCGTCGCTGTTGAGATCAGAAAACTGCCTTTTCAAGTCAGTATATCCAGAGTGACTCAAACGAAGGTTGTCGAACGAGATCTCTCCCATGACCAGGACTGCGTCAATCTTCTTCAAGCGGGAGATCCATCCACAAAGCCGGGCAGCAAAATGCGCTTCGCCCCCCTCACAGTCCAACTTGATGAATAGGCTGCCTACCACATCTGACACATTGCTCAGGATGTCCAAGGCAGTTTCGACAGAGCTGGACGAGGCAGCCTTTGTCACCGGCGTCAGCGTCTGACGGTAGAAGTTGTACTTGTTGGACTGGCACAAGGTGCCCTCACCCCGGCGGGAAGACACTGCAGTCTCCAGCACCAAGGCCTTCAAATTCGCAGATCTCAAGTTGCGCCGAAGAACCGCAGCGTTCGAGGCCCCAGGCTCCACGCACACCAGCTTGGAAACTGTGGCATTGCGCAAAAGGCCCAAGCAAATGCAAACAGACGCGTACCCAATGTTGGCGCCCACATCCAGCACCTGCCACTTGCCGCTCTGGCAAAGCTGTCGCGCCAATGTGTCTTTGGGCTTGTAGACCTGGCGCTCGAAGAGTTCTGGGACCGATCTGAAGTCTGTGGTCTCGCTTCTCGCATGCAGATTCACAACAGCGCCGCCCACCGTGACTGGAACAATCATCAAGTCCCCGGATGCCTTTGCCCGTTTGCAAGAGCTCCTAGAAATGGCCACCGCTGCCTCCACCCGGCGCTTCTTCGCTGCGCGCTCCACAGTGCTTTCAGCTGCGCAGATCCGCTGCACGGCTCCCTTTGAGACTCCAGTTTCGGCCACGATTTCTCTCAAACTCTTGCCTCGAAGCCGCAGCGCCCTCACACGTGATTTTGTCTGCTCGTCCCACTCGTTCACCATTGATTATTGATTCAACAGATTCCACAATGCAGCACGGCAAAGGAAGGCCATGGCAAACGCAGAATGACTGTCCAATAGTAATAGCAGTGCTGAAGATTGACAAACAGTGATGTGGCCCTTGACCAAACCCAGGCTGCAAGCCCTAAGTTTGTTGGTGTCGAACATGTCGAAAAGCACTGGTCTAACAACAAGGTCAGCGGCCCGCGGCTGTACCCAATAAAAAACATGAGAAGAACTTCAAGCCGAAAGTGCCTGACACGGCTGGCTGAAGTGGCCAATGATTGAGGCTGTCAGTTGTCAGGCTATTGTCTTATGATTCTCATGAATTTGGACCGCTGAGACACTGAGATACTGGTGGTGTCAGTTAAGTCCTAATGAAAGCCTGGTACAAAAACTTGGTACAATATTTTACAAAATGGTTGCCCTCTAATAACACTGGACCTCAAAAGGATGCTGTGAGGTCCATAGGTGGGTTTCCCTGGTAAATCAATTGTCAATGGCGGCATAAATTTAAACCAAACCATCTAAAATCAGTGTTACTACCCAGCTATTATTTGAAGTTCTCAAACGGACACCTGACACCTGGTTTTTTGGGTGTACCCTGAAAAGGGGGGTGGTTTCAACATGACTAGCTAGCGGATTGCAAATTATGCGGTTGGCCAGAACCAAAAAGGCTGTTGCATGAAGCATTTAATAAAATAACTAACCAGACCTTGACAAAGGGCGCCTGAAGCTCCAGGCGGCACACCGCGCAGCCCGCGCGCCGCGGTGGAAGGTCAACTGGCAAACGAATGCCGAATGCATACAGCTGATTGAATTCGAACATTTCGCAGATCCCTCCGAATCTGTTTTGGGTTCATGCCTTGCTGCCTTGCTGTGCTCCTTAAGGAGCCCCTCAATCTTCCCCCGGATACGGCCCATCATACGGCCCATACTGTAGCCCATACTGATACTCTTACATAGAAATTGAAGCGGGGCACCCTACTTAAGTTACTTATTACTTAAGGTTAAAGGTTTGTTTAAGGCTTAAAAAACTTAAAACCTTCAAAGGGGCTGCGGGCTGCGGCTTTAAGCTTTTTAGGGGGCCAATAATCGATCCGAATAGAGCTGAAAGTGGGGCAACATGTAACATGCCGAAGGCCAAAGCAATCCCATCCTATCATAACGGAACCAATCAATGCGTGCAAAAAAAACGAACACTGCGAGGCCGAGCGCAAAGCGAAAGGCGAAAGAAAGAGGTTCGGTTTGGCAGCAACGCCGCCTGCGTGAACATTTGACATACTATTTCCTGGTATGATGGAAAAACACATCACATGACATGGATCGAAAAAACAAAACAACACTTACAGAAGTCACAACAAGTCGGTTGATTCATTCACGAAACATTCGCATTGTGACTACGTGTTACTAAATGTAAGTCAAACATAAGGATTGATTAATGGCCTGTCCTCCCCCCTCCTGCCCATGCGGAAACCGGAACCGGAAACCAGTGTGAATACGGGCTGATCTACCTCATTGTTGAGCTCATATATATGATATGCTGCGCTGTCACTGATGCTCACTGATGCTGATGCTGCTATCATATGAATCATATGCTGGTCTTGCACGCGCCCTTGCGCGAACTTGCGCGACTACACAATGCCATCGATACAGAAAAGTATGAAAAAGTCGTAAAAAAATCCCTTTTATCTCACTCCAAAAGCCATCGATTTTGATCAGCCTTAAATGACTGCAAACAGTGCAAACAATGTTTTGAGCCAGCTATAAACCGTTCACTTTAGTCATAGTGACTGTGAGTAATTTCTGATACGAAACACCCGCAAAGCGGGCGCTCAGAACGCATCCGCATCTGCGTTTGCAGTCATCTGCAAGAACGGCGCGCGCGCGTGGTTATCAGAGCAGCGCGACACAACTTCCTTCTAGCTCATCGTCGCATCGTAGTTCCAGTGTTGCGGCAACATGGTGCGGCCCAATGCTCGGCTGCTCGCTGCTCGGGTGCCAGCTGTCCCGCTAGCCACTGGAGCCTAGGACAGCCTGTGACGGTAACAGGTCACTTCCTCCTAGTACTCCTGGCCTAAAATCGCATAATTCAGCAATATAATTTAATATGGGAGGGTGATCACCTTCCATTTTGAACCATGTCATGCGAGGATTTCCCAAAACTCGTTTGATATGCCCGGCACCTGTGATACGCTCAGCTTAACGCGTGATCACTGGCTTACGCCAGCTTGAAGGGTGCATTCGGAAAACATTCAAGCAACCACATCTCATGAAACAACCAAGACCAATGACCAAGTTTGATGAAAGCTGAAAGCTGCAAGATTCTTCTGCAAGATCTTTATGATTCTGATTTATGTCTTTGTCTTTGTCTTTGTCTTTGTGATTAATGTTGTCAAGGAGACCAATTGTCAGCACCCTGGCTATGCATTGTGCCACCTAAGCACCGCACCGCACCCCTAAAGCAGCCTAAAGCCTAAAGTAAGGGCGCCCGCCATCTTCCCCCGTATTCCCGTTCACCCTTGTTCTGAACGTCAACAATGAATGAAAGTAATATTATTTAATATGATTTAGAATAGAGGGAGTGGGCATAATAGAGTGCGGCGGCCTAACAGCTAGGCTCCAGCCTATTACTAGCCGCAAAGGCAAAGGCCTAAGGCCGCCTAAGGCCCTATGGGCAGCCTATAGGCCCAAGGCCCAAAACCGAGACCCTTGGGCGAAGGGCCCGAAAACCCAAAACCGAAAATCCTAAGCCAGCCCCAAGCCCTAAGCCGAAAACTCAAAACCTTTCGGGAGTGGTTGTACAAGGATCATGCTCAGGAAATCAATGAGCCACACCCTGGCGCCCTTTTCAAATCCCCCAGATCCAACCCTGCTCTAAAGCCACGACAATAGCGAGGCGATAACGACATGACATAGTCGAGTCATCACTGTTATCACGCCAGGTCCACCTTCGCCAGCAGAGCAAGCTGCCGCCGCAAGCCGCCGCCGCAAGCCGCCGCCGCAAGCCGCCGGTTGCTAGCTGCTGCTAAGGGGTAGGAAGGGTCGGTGGGTGAGGTGAAACACAATGACTCAATGACAATGTGCAAGCAGCAAACAAGTGTGCCAGAAACATCGAGTGCTCGGGCTGAGCACTGCAAATTTGGAGTTATCCCCTGACACGCTTTGGGCTCAAGGTATCAATTGCTCGGTCTGAACAATGCAAATCTTTAGTGCCAGTTGTCTTGCCACGGACTTAACTTGAAAAATGAACCGAAGTTGAAGTTGTAGGTCTCATTTCGTTGCAGTAAGAGTATGGATATGAGCTCATTTGATTTTCATTGGAGTTGGATGCGCGTTGCATGTTGCACGCATGTCACATGTTTCACAACGGATTCTGAACATGACAAACACATTTCATCGATGACGTCGATGCTTTGTTTCATTTGGTGGCCCAAACATGGCTGTCCTTTTCATGATTTTCATGTGGGGCAAGCTTTGGTGCAGGCTAAAGCAATCACACACCTGAGCCTATGAGTTAGCCTTTAGCCCATGGTCATGTGATTTATGGGCTTACTTATCATATTGTGGGCCTAATGGGGCCGAAGCCTAAACCCTAAGCGGGCCTAAGCGTGATATGAACCTGTCAG
Organism: Effrenium voratum; assembly: GCA_963377175.1. Classification (NCBI taxonomy): domain Eukaryota; class Dinophyceae; order Suessiales; family Symbiodiniaceae; genus Effrenium; species Effrenium voratum. Next base: position 1,004,035 of record CAUJNA010001846.1, on the reverse strand, counting down.
AGTCATAATGAAGTAAAAGGATCATTCCCATCCCATGTAAAATGGCCAAACAGCGACACTGCAGTGAAACCGTGAAACCGTTTCAGTGAAACCCTTTCGGACCCTTTCGGACCCCCAAGGCCCACGACCCCCGCCCAAGCCGATCCCAAGTTGCAAGCGACGATGCGACGATACCGTCGATACCGTCGATACATGATACAGTTGCAGGTCACACCGGCCACCTTTGCTACAATTTGACAAAGTACCGCACTGTGCTGTAAACTGTACAGTAAACTGAGTAAACTGTACTGTCATGAGTCATGAGTCATGAGTCATGAGTCGAGTCATAGTCATAGTCCTATGTCATAGTCATCGTAGTGTAACAGTAACAGTAACATGTACCAGCAGACTTGGGTACTGCACAGTCAAAGTCAGAGTCATAAGGTAATACTGTACTGTACTGATTACTGTATAACTGTATAAAACTAACTGTATAACTAACTGTATAACTGTATAACTGTATAACTGAGTCATAAACTATGAAATATGAAATTTATGACTTATGATGACAATGATGAGTTATGAGAGTCAACGCCACGATGAGATGCACGTGCGTGTCACCCAAGAGAGGACCCATAGGGACCTCGGACCTTAGCCTGAGCCTTTTAGCCCTTGTCATGCGCAACAACTTGTGCCTGGTGTTCGGTTTTGTAGGACGTGACATTGCGCATAAACCAACGTAACTTATATATGCTTCACAGGCAGGTGCACATGGAAAACATTCTTGGTGAGTCCAAACAGTCCAAACGTGCTCCGAAAACGCGAGTGATATGAAACATGTGGAAGCATGTCTGTTTGTTGAGCCAAACATGCTCCACAAAACACGAGGACGCATAGCACCTGTCATGCGGAAACAATGCTAATGTTAGGTTTATGTTTGAATTTGCGCCAAACACTTGTGGACAATTACCGCCTGAAGACATGTGACATGTGACATGTGGGCACAACTGATAATAAACAATATATAATATAATAATATGAATATGGTAACATGTGACATGTGACTATATTATAATATATATATGCGTTTTCAGCAATGTGAATCATGTGAACACATGCATTTGGCAGGCTGCATGGCCTGTTTGAAGCCTCAACACTGACTCATGGTCCCACAACTTGTGGACAATTGCACAAACACATGCAGAATTGCACACATTTTAATCCTCAATGCTTCCGGTTTTTGTGGGCACGGCAAATGCCCAGCAACATGTGACATGTGTGGACAGTTGCACATCAACATTTGGAAACGTGTAGCATGTGATTGAAACCTCAAAATTCAAAATGCTCCCACAATGTGTGGAAAACTCTCCAAAAACATAACATGTGACATGTGTGTTTCAGCCTCGATGCTCCCACAACATGTAGAAAGTGCCCAAAACATGTGGAAACATGTGTGATGCAAGTTCAAAACCTGCGCAAACACACGCGGAAACATGTGTGTTGAAAGCCTCGAGATGCTCCCACAACATGTGGAAAAATCGCAAAATACATGTGGAAACATGTGCTTTTCAAGCCTCAATACATGTGGAAACATGTGTTTTTCAAGCCTCAAGATCCCAAAACATGTGGATGCTCAAGCCCCAAGACATGTGGAAACATGTGTTTTTCAAGCCTCAAGATGCTCCCACAACATGTGGAAAAATACCAAAATACATGTGGAAACATGTGCTTTTCAAGCCCCAAACATGTGGAAACATGTGTTTTTCAAGCCTCAAGATGCTCCCACAACATGTGGAAAAATACCCAATACATGTGGAAACATGTGCTTTTCAAGCCCCAAGACATGTGGAAACATATGTTTTTCAAGCCTCAAGATGCTCCCACAACATGTGGAAAAATACCAAAATACATGTGGAAACATGTGCTTTTCAAGCCCCAAAACATGTGGAAACATGTGTTTTTCAAGCCTCAAGATGCTCCCACAACATGTGGAAAAGTGCCCAAATGCATGTGGAAACATTGTGTGGTTCAAGCCTGAAACAGCTCCCCAACGTGTGACGTTTCCCAAGTATAGAGTTGCACCCGATAGATACTTGGTGCCCTGTCCAATTCCTGCAGGCTGCGGGAAGGAGAAGCGTCTGTGCGGTGGCATTGGGGCCATTGGCGCGGGGTAAGGGCTTCGATGTCCTCGATGGAATCAAGGCATGCATCAGCCTCTGCAACCAGCGACATGCTAGTGAGCGGAAATGGAGGGTGGCCAAAATTGGAAATTTGAGTCTGTCTGCGGAGACCGCACGGCTGACACGCATAGCACGCTAACTCTGGCATGCGACTGAGATTGGTGCGTATGCCGGTGGTCACCTTGGCAAAACATGTTGCGGAAGCGATCTCTCGGTCGGTGCGCTCACACTGCAAGCGGAGAGATTGTTTTGATGCATGAAGGCATGGTCATCCGGCGTGCAATGCTGCGGCATGCTGATGCGCTCGCAGCAGAGATGCTCTTAAAAAGTCTCCTGTCTGAAAGACAGAGGGCAGGTTTTGCAAGTATGCCGCAAATGCAAACAGAGTCATCAGGACCATGCAGAACGCCACAATGCGTATGTAGAAGCGTATGCTCAACATGACGAGGATCAGGTCTTCGAGGACCATTTCCAAATCCAGGTAGCTCCTTGCCATGGTAGCACGCATCGCGTCCAATATCTCATGCTGCTCCATGAGCGTGCAGGCGCGGGTTGGACGGGCGGTCACGACTCCGGGCTGGTTGTTCATACCCTGAGAACATGCTTTACGGTGCGCATCAGCGAATGCGGGATACTCTGCGGGCAGAGTCTGGGGTTCTGGCCCACGTGTGGCATGCGATCCTCTGGGCGGCACCTGCAGGTGAACATCATGCCGCTAGCGTGGAGCTAAGCAAGGTGAACGGCGGACTGACCTGCGGGATGGCTATGTCGGCGAGGTCTCCACGGAGGAGCCTCTGCCTTGGTGTTGAAAAAACATGTAGTAGTGTTGTCGACTCTGAGGGCCGGTAACATTATGCAAAGCCTGCGGGCTGAGCCTAGAGTCAAGGTATCTGAACCTTGATTGCCGTGCAGCGCTGTTGGGCGCATGCGTGCACAAGCACTCACGGCTCACAGCCTGTCGCCGCAACAATTGGAGAGCTCATTATCCCGAGCCTGCGGGCTGAGGGGGGAGTCGGATAGCTGATTGTGCATGCACCTTGGTTGCAACTGCGGTGCAACCAGGTCTGAATGCCAAGGAAGCTTCAGCAGTGCCTCGCACGCATTTAGGGTCGGGGCCGGCTGATGCTTGCAAGAGGCAAGGTGAGCATCCAAAAAGTTATTGCGCCTCGACTGCAAACGCGTTGCAACCGGGCTCCAAGAACCGGGCTCCAAGAAGGACTTATTGGACAAGCTCATGTGAGTTGGGGCACATGCGGTGCGACCGACTGCGCCTTGAATGCCGCTGCGGGGCATTCAGGTCCTGGACAGGTTGGCACGCTAAGGACATGAGGTTGTCTTGCAAGGGCACGCGGCCTTGAGCTTGCGCCTCGGCTGCAATCGCGATGCAGCCCAGGCTCGAATGAGGTTGGCACGCAACTGCGCCTCAAACGCGGAGCACAAGCGGTGCGACCGAGGAGCGAGCGAGCTTGATTGCCACTGCGGTGCAAACAGCTCGGATGAGGTTGGCAGGTAACTGCGCCTCATGCATGTATCTAGCAAAGGCACGCGGCCTTGCCTGAAAAATGCAAGATGGCATGGGAGCAACAGCGGTGCGTCGCATGCATCTGAGGTCGGTGCCGAAAGGTCAATGCGGACATGGGCACGAACGTAAGTTTGTTAAGCTAGGCTGCAGCAACCAAGACCGATCAAACATGCAGGCATGCTGGTGCCCCCTGAAAAAGCGGAAATGGCACGGTGCACAGGTTAAAGCATGATCAATTACAGGCACGCATTTGGCGGTTGCCAGGCGATTGGTTAGCAGTGCAAATGCGTTGTGGCCAACAATGCTGAGACTGCGCAAGCAGCTGTACTGCCTGTGAGACACTGATGCATGCGGCCGCATGCAGTGGCCTCCGCTAAGCGGCTGCTAGCGGAGACTGCGTCACATTAATGCTGATGTCTTACCCCGCACGTCGGGGGCGGTTCAAGTGCCTTGCCTCGTTCTGTGATGTCGCAACGGATGTGGAGTCCGAGTCGGATGCTGGGACCACGCCTAGGCCTTGTGCGAACCACCTCAGATCCGAGTGGTTCCACCACTCCGTGGCCTGGAAGGCGGTGCGGTCGCTGGCAGTCCCATATGCCCACTGCGATGTTGGGTGTCAGAAAAGGAGTGCTCCCGAATGCACGCACTGGTGCAGGCGAGTCGGCTGCCGGTGTGTCATCGGGCACTGCAGTGTGTGCGATTCATGTTACTGTGTGCAAGGCATGCGTGTCACGCGGATCAAGGAACTGCCAGATCCAGGCGGATGCAAAGTGCATGCAGAGCTCAAATGCAGTAAAAACCATGGATGAGTTCCGGCCAAGCACGTGACGAACTCGTGCCGCTGATCAATGAGCCCATCCCGCTGGCCGTCGGGATACAGCCGAGGCAGGAACCGCGGCAGCTGCTGCAGCTGCAGCTGTTGTCGCCGATCTTTGTGATACTGCTCACTGTGGCCAGCGTGCCCAAGAACGAGAGCGCGTGCATCTTGAGAGTGGTGCCGTGGTCCGCCGATAGAGCGTGCCACTGATCGCATGCAGCGCCGAGACCGGCGATGGCTTCGTTGCCGCGGCACATACTAGACTTCTGCAGCATGTACGGGCAACACTGCTGCACCAGCTGGTAGCTGCGCGTGTACCCGTCCCACACGGGCTGGGCGCGGCCGCCCCACATGGTGTGGACGAAAGCCTGCTGGCACTTCCGCACGTCCTTATCTGCGGGCAGCACGCGAGCCCACGCCCTTGAGTCATCACTGCAGAAGCGCACACCCGCCCCGTCCATAAAGTCAAGCACGGTCACCTCGTGCAGGTTTTCCTGCTGGCAAGCTGCCTTGCAAAAAGTGCCCCAATGTGGAACTCTACGGGCCCCCGTAGGTGCGGGTGCATCACATTTGCCGGCTGTAGCCTGGATAACACAAAATGCCCAAGCGCTTGGAACGCCAGCTGCAAGCCGTCGCCTTCGCTGGGCGAAATCCCAAGCGAAGCGAGCGCATCATCGCCGGCCGAAACGCCAAGCGACAGCGTGTGCACATTACTGCGAAGGCCGCAAGCATGTAGTCCGTGCCATAGAAACTCTTCTGCGTGCTGGCCGACGAGCTGGCGCATAGTCAGGCTCGGAGGCAAGGCAGCGGCGACGCGCACATGCGCGTGCGCCTCTTGCACCAGATTCTGCGGCGCGACGTCCACATAGCTGCCGTCGTTGCCGCCCCACGATCCCTCTGCCGCCCTGGCCGTGGGTCTAAAAGGCGAGGGCACGCGAGCACTTCCTTGGCCGAGAGCAAGGTGTCGTGGTGCACCAAGAAGTGCAAGTCCGGCACAGGAGCTGGCTCGGGTACCTCCGACATCTGCGCGCGCTTTGACGCGGCTCGGAGCGCCCTAGCGCTTCATCAAGAACGAGATCAGCTTGGTCATCATCGTAAGATCTGGTCCTCTGAGAGTCCTGTGATTCTCCATCTTCCTGGTCAGTATATCTCATGGTTCCCTCTGAACTTCCAGTGCCGGATGAGGTTGGAACATGAGGGATCAGTTCTTCCTCACTTTCATATTGCACCGGCAAATTTGCTGGATTGTTCGGATTGTAATTGGATGAAGACGCAGGTTCATTTCTGGGGGAATGCTCAGGTGACTCATCATTGTCATCTGGCTTCTTCTTCTTCCCAGTCTTCTGCTTCTTGGATGGACTGCCAGTCGTTTCTTCTTGCTCAAGTGTTGGCAGTTCTAAATCTTCATCAGCATCTCGGTACATAAAATAAAATAGATAATGGCCTGCGATTGGCCATATTCAGGCACCACTTCTGTCGCGTCTGTGGTGTTTGCCGCAGGCACGTGTTTCCACTTCAACACTGGTTCACCTGGTAGTTTGATGCCAGTCCAGTCCACATCAGTTGCTGCCTCGCACATGGACTCTGTGTCCATGTGTTGCGTGGGCAACGCTGTACTGTAGACACGGTCGCACATCATGACGCTGCATTTTTTGGCACACTTCGATGTGATGCTGTTATTCATTGGGTGCAACGGATATGCTACTGGTCGCATAAACAAAAAACAAAGCACTGCGTCATCAAGTGCGTCTTTTTCACATCCAGATCTTGCACGCACGCAAGTCCAGGTATGCGTGCGTGGCCGATGAATTATGAAACTGCATGTCTAATTGGTCGGAAACTCCGAATTCCAGGCAAGCTGCCATTGCAAATCTGCCTCAGCACATTCCCGTCGCTCCTTGCAGGTCCTGGATGACCACAGCGCGTTTTGACGATGGACCACCGCTGCTGAACTGCATCTGCCCACGCAGTGTGTTTTGCATACTGGAGACTGGAGTTGGCACGTTTCCTGTCGCGGCGACTGAAGTTGGCACACTTTCAAATGTGGCCGGGGTTGCAACACTCTCCAATGATGTCGGTGGTGGCATGCATGACACTGTATGCAACGGCTGCTGCATTGGTTTGTACCAGATCATGTCGTTCTCCCGCTCAACTGCATACTGCCTGTATGCCCTGCTGACCACCAACCTTGCTAGCTGCTCCGACTCGCGTGCATAATTCTTACCATGCTACATGCAGGGCAGCAAATGGGCAATGGCAATAGCAGCATGGGGCAGCGAAATTCCATTGCCGAGCAAATGAAAGCTCTGCTCAAAGTCCTGTGGAAGTGCTATGGTGCCAGCATTGCCCGTGAGTGCAAGGGGGGGGACAGGCAGAAAACGCAGCCCTTCCGGCTGCCGGATGAGAAGGGAATACAGGCCACGTGTGCGCAGATTCTCCTTGTTCATGCGATGTGCAGCGCTGTAGCCTGCAGTGATGCAGCCAAACACCTTGCCAATTGCCCGACTCCGCATCTCCACAACATCGTGCCTGTTGCGATGGCCCGCACTCTTCATGTACTGTGGATCCAGGTGCGTTGCAAGAACCCTGTTGTTAACCCCAGGGCATGCTGAATTGCCTGAAGCCATGGAAGGACATGCAAATCTAGGCGAAGAACAGGCATCGCGCTGAGGCCATACTGCGGCCTCCCACGAAACTTGGCAATCGACGGGACCTTCACGCCGCAAAACTGCAAGGAAACGATTCCGTGTCTGAGACAACAAGTCTGCTAATGCTAAGTTGCAACACTCATCCCATTCAAATTTGTAGCCTGCAAAATCAATCACCTGGCAAAGAACTCTGTACATCCGGTGCTTGGTCTTGCCAGCAACCTCCTCCATTGCAATGAACGCGGGCAATGGAACCTTGCCTGCAGGAAAATATCAACTATTGTAAGGCCATGCTCATGGAAAAATCCAGTTTGCGGGCTGCCGTTATTTCGTGGCTGACATGGCGGTGAAACCAGCCATGCGTCGGTGGGCGTGTCGGAGGGCTGGGGATCAAACAGACTTGTTAGCAGAAGCATTGAACCATCAGATTGGCTTGCAAGAAGGGGTCAGATTAACTTGTGGGGGATCAGATTGACTTGTGGCCGTATCATCCTCATCATCCATCATCATCACCGGCATCATCATCATCATCATCATCGTCATCATCATCTGTATCATCATCATCATCATCATCATCATCATCATCCGTCATCAGCATCGTCATTACCATCAGCAAATCATCATCATCCATCATCATCCATCATCATCATCATCGACCTCATCATCATCAATCATGATCATTATCATCATCGTCATCACCATCATCACGATCATCTCATCTCTGCATTATCATCAGCACCATTATCATCATGATGGTGATGACGATGATGATGATGGTGCTGATGACGATGATGATGATGATGGGTGATGATGATGATGATGGATGATGATGATGCTGATGATGAATGATGATGATGGTAATGATGAGGAGGACGACGATGATGATGATAATGATGATAGTGATGATGATGATGATGGATAATGCTGCTGATGATGATTGATGATGATTAAAATGATGCGGATGACGACGATGCTGATGATGAATGATGACGATGATGATGGTGACTGCGGATGATTATGATGAAGAATGATGAAGAATGATGATGATGATGATGATGATGATGACGACGGTGATGATGATGATGAGGGTGACGATGATGATGCCGATGATGATCCTGGATGCCCATGATGATGATGATAAATGATGAGGATGATGCTGATGATGACTGGAGATGCCGGCCGCGGATAAACAGCGTGTCCAGCGTTGTGCAGCTGCGGAGTGTCCGCAAAATCATCGACTACAATCAGGACCTGGTAGAGCCGCTTCATCTCCAGCTTTTTGCTCGCCTCGGTGATCTTGCGCTGCTGGCCTGCTCGCTGACGCCCAAGTCCTCCTCAATGTGTTTCTTCACTGGGAGCCAACTATCGTCTATGTACACGCTGGGGCTGAAGATGTAGATGCGCTCGAAGACGCCCCTGTACTGCTCAAGGATGAGGCTGATCAGCGCTACGGTCTTTCCACTTTTTGATGGACCTAAAAAATGCCAGCTCAGGGCACTTTCGGCACCACAGGGTCTCTAGGCTGCTTGCTTTCATAGGAAGGGGTTGGAAAAAGCTTGATCTTCCCCATTTGCTTTAATAGCGCAGCCCAAGTCCTAAGAGCTCATGACCTGGAGGCATCCTGCACTGATAAGGGGGTGGTGCCCCACAAGACCCCAATCACGGGGCGGCCAGCATGCAGTTTTCGAACCAGCATTCTCGGCGGGGGGCGGGTCCGATACCCACCAGCATCACGCTGCATGCGTTGCCATCAGAGCTGAACCGTCAATGTCCCCGTGGAAGGTGTACTCCAGCTTGCCGGAACCGAAGAAGGGAGAGTGTTGCACAGTGACGTCCCCCAGCAGCCGGTCCAGGTGTGCCAGCTACGTCTTGCTTCCTTGTACTTCAGACGCATGCCTGCCTTTAGTTTTATCGTAACGCAAAGGAATGGGGTCAGCCTGATTCTGGAGCAGTATTGCGGCGTCTTTGTGTTCAGGCATGACCCAATTATACGGGAGCTTGCATATTCCAAGCTGAAGAAAGAGCTTTCCCACGTGGGTTTCGTGAGAATGACAATGGATCAGGCAGCACAGTTCTACAATAACGGCACGCAATTGTGTGCGTCCCGCACATCTTTGATAGACAGAGATCTTGGCACGTGGCCTATTCATCCTGGATCAAGAGCGTGCTTGATCAGGGGACGATGTATGATCTCTAGGACAAACTACGAATAAGGAGTCCTTGGGGGACCTTTTCATTATATATATATATATTACTCATGGTGCCTGGAATGGCTATGTTTTGCATGTATTGCTCACCAAACCTTCTTTGCCGATGATATTCAGATGGCTCATGACCGTGCGCTACTATGGATTTCTATGGCCAACCCATTTCTGTGGATGACGGCTGCGCGATGCGCAAATGCGGCAGCCGGGATCTCAAGTGGTTGCGTATTGGCTAGAGGCAAAATGTCTCTTGCATCTGAGTATAGGAATGTGCTACGATTTGTGGATGCATGTTTCTGCCTTGATTGGACCTGGCAAGTTTCACAATGAATGGACGGTGTAGCAATAGTGAATGAAAGAGTGTTCGACACAGTTTCGTAGCTGAAGCCGTGGCCATTGGAACGTTTTGTGGTGTTTGGACCGCATGATGAACAATGCGACCCAAATGGGGGATGTTAAAACCCTCCTGGCCCCGTGCCTAAATTGGGAAGCAGTTCTGAGGTCCGTGTTTGTGTTGCTTACAAGGTTCCATTGATTGCCATTTGGCTCAAGTCACAAGTGAGGTTCAAGATCTTATGTGAAGCTGCGTTCATACGTGATCGGCAATTGAGAGCGGAAAACACTTCGCTTGCGCTGCATTTGTCAGGACCACTGTTGTAACTATTATTCCTTCTCCCTTACAACAGTTACACGGGTTCGGCTATAACGGTTTGACCGTATACACCTTTCTACGTGGTTGGTATTTACAGCTGGAGGGTTCGGTGGACAGCGTCCCACGGGACGTCGCCTTGCCGTCTCTTGACAAATGAGAATGTCGGCCTGTGTGTCCAAACGGCTGGCACGAAACCTCCGGAGGATTTGCTCAAAGCTTTGGGTGATTCCCTCAAATTCAAAACCGCAACATACCAAAGCAACCCAAATCCCGGCAAGGGCATGGGCCTCTGCGATTGAATTTCCAACCTGCTGACTGCCGGAAACAATGTCAAGTGGAAGGTCGACTGGGTTGGTAACGCTGCATCCTTTGCAGTTGCAACTTTCTTTGGCGATCTTCTGACACATGAGTAAATCTCAATCTCTTTTGTGGCGTCAAAAAGCTTTGGGTCATCAGGGCGGTTGGGGCTTCCGCACACCACATGTTCTCAAGTTGCAATGATCTCAAAGGGCCCTGAAAAGCTTGCTTCACCTTCCCTGCATGCTGAGGCGTCCACGGAACATGTGCGAGCTTCGTGATGACCCCAATGAGTCTCGATCGCTGCGCAGGCACAACATGTTCGAGCGCAAAGATGAAGTGATACCCTTCTGAGTGTACACTAGCAATCAAGGTGGCCCCCAAGCCCAAATCTGACCAGACCTCCGGGACATTCTCGAGAAGAACAAATTGAATGCCACAAATACTGCAAAAAGCAAGCATGTCCTTGAAGGATACCCCACCCAGGGCTGACCACCCCTGTCGTCCTCCCGCCAAGCTGAATGATTGGCATGGCCACGATGCTGTCGCGATGTTATTCAGTCGTCAACCAGAGGCAAAAGGGTGTCTGCTTATGGCTGCAATCAGCCTGGATCTTGCAAAGGTGGTTCCCCGTCAAGGTCAAACAAAGGTGTTCTTCAAGAGCTCTTTCCACATGGAAAATCTGCAAATGATTTGCTTGGTTGATGACAATCATAGTCAATTCCGGGGCGGCTTCACATGTGACCTCAAAGATCACTGATTCATGGTCTCTGTGTCGGCTGAGAACCCAAATATACTGGAGTTGGTGCACATTGGAAAAGCCCAATTCATCTGAGCAAACCTGGGAGCGTCAACCTCCAATACAGACAGAGGGGTCGAACCTGGTTCTCTTACCATCTTCCCCTTTGCGTGGGTTCCTTCCGAGTTGCACATCGGTAAGGCCGGAGCAAAACTCATCATGCATCGGCTCAACGCCAGTCGGCCGGGCGTGTTTGCATGGTCCGTGGTGAGTGAGGTTGTCGCATGGCGCTGAAATACATGACCTATCATGAGTAAACATCGAAAGCTCAAGGTCAGCCACATGCCATGCCATGCTATCAGCCGCGCCCCGGCAAGGTCCTTTGAGCACTAGCAGCTCGAATACTTAACCTCAAACCGCATCTTGCTGGTCTCACTAAGGTGCAAGGCAATGGATGCGATAACCTCTGCACTTGCAGGCACCCGACTCTGTTCCAAGTCCGTAAGTGCCCGAATTACAAGAGCCCGGCGGCACACATCACGAAGCATGATAAAACCATCCGCAGTAGCAGGGGTCTTGGCATCATGCCGGGCTGCAAAGGTAAGATATTTACTGATGCGCTCCAACAGATAAATACTAAGACCCGACACATCGGGCCGTTGTGAGGGCCACGTAGGCGGCAACTCGCCGATGTCATCCACCGTGATGACCGGCTTGTTGCTGCGGGTATCGGGGTGCCTTCCTTGAGCGATCGTCGGCCACTCCGACGGATAGGAACCAGCGACAGAGCCTGCAGGCGCCTCCACTCGAGGCCACACAGATTCGTCAGGGCGGGCCGGCGAGGGAAGGTGGGGCATCCACTCACCGCCCGGTACAGAGGCTGGCCTTGTGGTCGCTTGGGCGATGGATCGGCTGCCTGCATGTCTGCCTCAGGTCGCGCCTTAGCGCCGCATCCACACGCTGCACACTCAGGCACTCGGGCTTGCGAGCGAGGCCAGGGGTAGCAGGCCAATGGGGTGCCCTCACGAAGATCTTCGCTGTGTGCAAGGAGGTGGCCCCAAAAAAGACCATACCAGACACAGGCGCCAGGAGAAACCTCTCCGCATTGGACAGTAGCAGGCGTGTCCCAAGCATCACTGACCGGGAAGGTTCCTGCCTGGCCGTAAAGCGCAAGCCCTGATCGACAGAAAGGAGAGGACAGCATCCCCGCCGACCTCTTGGTAGCAAAAGACCGAGAGATCGCGGCTGGTTTTGGGGGACAGGCCAGCCAAACGAAGAACATACATCGAAGGGTCCCCGTCACCCAGGCCGCGCTTCCAATGTGAGTAGTAAGGAACATCTGCTTATAGTAACCTAATTATTTTGGTTTTTTGGTCCCCAAACCCTGCAAAACAGCCAAATTCTTCAACCCGCTGAACGTTTTTCCGATGTCACCGGTCAATGTCACCACTCCGTTTTTGGTGCAAAAAGCGCTGAAAACGGCGAACTCCGAAAAGTGCGTTTTTTCGTGTCCTGCGTCAAAAGTGCAGCCCGGGCCTCCAAAATCGCTCGTTTTCCTGCGAAAACCGGTTCCAGGTGTTTGCAGTGCTCCGAAATCCGTATTCTGCCCCGAAAAACCTGCGAATTCCAGCCCGCCGAGCTCGTCACCGCCGAAGTCACCGGTCTCTAACACGTCAGCCCGCCGAGGCACAGGCCAGAGCCAGCCAGCGTCTGACGCGGCAGCCCGCCGAGGTGCTTCCGAGTAACACGTCAGCCCGCCGAGGTTTTTCCACGTAACGCGTCAGCCCGCCGAGCTCGTCACCGCCGATGTCACCGGTCTCTAACACGTCAGCCCGCCGAGGTCCCGGGAGGAATCGAGCCTCCAAAACGTCGCTACGGAGAGCAAAGCAACGCCTAAGCCATCTCACCATGGGCTCTCGCTACCAGTCCAAAACGGCGCTTTTTGGCCCAAAAACTTTAGAAGCAGTTTCTCAAACAGGGAGAATCTGCCGCTCTCTTTGGGGCCGAAAAGTGCGCAAAAGGCTTGGAAAAGCGAGTTCTCTGGCGAGTTCGCGTACTGGTAGCACGGGAAGTTGAATTGAGGGTTATTTCCCCTCAATCGCATTCCAGCCAGTATGCTTGTCTGGGCAAGGTTGGCTCAGGTCTCGTCATGTGGCCGAGGTGCCCCAAGCGCTTTTGACCGACATTTTCGGCCAATTCATCGCCTCATGCCCAGAGTCCGATCTTATAGGACACTGCGCCACTTCGGCCAATTCATCGCCTCATGCCAAGTGGGCGATTTTATCCTCCACTTCCAATTCATCGCCTCATGCCCAGTGGGTGATTTTATACTCCACTTCCACTTCGCGTGCGAGTCGATATACAATCAGAACACCCGGCGAATAGAGGTGTTGCGAAAGTGCAATGTCCCATCGACACGAAATCGTAACGACTACTCCTAAGAAAACATGTTTGAAGGACCGCGTCCTGGTAGCACGGGATCGTGCCACCCCCCGAATGTCCCATAGCCACTGGACTAAGGCGTCGGCGAGAACATATGTAAACATGTTTGAAGGACCTGTCACGGGCAACATCCCCGAGGTCCTGGACAACGGAGAGGTGACTGACGGCACGCACGTCACAGCAGGACAGCTGGCCCTCGCTCTCACGCCCTATGCTCAAGTAACTGACCTGGCGGAGAACACGGCAGCCTCCGGCAACAACGCCGCTGCCATCCAGTCCCTGGACGACAGAGTCACCGCAGAGCTGGCCTCCAAGCTGGACAGCAGCGCGCTGGCGCCGGCAATTGCGCCTCTTGCCACGGCGGCGGCCCTGGCCACCACGGACGGACAGGTGGCCGCGCACGGAAGCAGCATCGCAGCGCTGCAGAGCTCGCTGACCACGGGTCTCACCAACAAGGCAGACCAGTCGGCCTTCGACGTGCTGGAGGGCGTGGTGGCCACGAAGAGCACCCCGGACAGCGTGGACCTGAAGCTGACCAACTACAGCACCACGGCGGCCATGAACGGTTCCATCGCCTCGGCCAACAACGCCACGCTGGCCACGGTGGCCGCCAACTACGGCCTCAAGCCGGTGGTGGCCCAGCACTCCCTGGACATAGCGGCGAGGATCACGCCGCTGGAGGTGGACACCAAGGTGGCCAACGCTCTCCTGGGGGCCGTCACCGCCGCGGCGCAGGCCTCCGAGCTCGCGAGCCGAGACGCCTCCATCTCGGGGCTGCAGGCCTCCAAGGCAGACGCCAGCGCCCTGACTGCTTACGCCCTGCAGTCGGCCGTGGACACTTCCTCGGAGGAGGACTCTAAGATAGCGACGGCCCTCTTGGACGCCGTCACCACGGCAGCCCTGGACGCCGCCCTCCTCGGCAAGGCGGACGCAAGCGCGCTGGCCTCCCTGCGCTCCACGGTGGACGGGTTGGACACGCCGCTGGAGGTAGACACCAAGATAGCAAATGCCCTGCTGGGTCTCGCCACCGAGGCCTTCGTCGCAGCGCTGCTTGCTAGCCGGGACGCCAGCATCACAGCGCTCCAGGGGGCCAAGGCCGACGCGACGCTGCTGGCCTCATACGCCACGAACGCCGCGCTCTCGGCCAGCGAGACCACGCTCCAGAGCGCCCTCGACGCAATCCTCGCGGTGCTCGCAGCCCTGCAGCTTTCCGGCAGCGGCGGAGTTGTTAACGCGCCGGCCTGGGCGGGCTTCACGACTTGGGAGCTCGTTCGCGGAAGTAACGTCGTTCGCAACCTGCATTTCACGGCTCCTCTCTCTGCTGCGCTTGCCAACGGCGACGACACGCTGAGCGTCACGGCAGACTGCTACTCCACGGCGGGCACTGACGCCGCCATAACAGCAGCCCTGCTGGCCTACTACACCTCGGCTCAGGTAGACGCGCTGTTGGGAGACTACCGCACAGGGGCAGCGCAGGACGCTGAGACGACCAGCGCCATCACAGCAGCGCTGCTGGCCTACTACACCTCGGCGCAGGTAGACGCGCTGTTGGGAGACTACCGCACGGCAAGCGCGCAGGACACGCAGACGCAGGCCGCCATCGCGGGCGCGCTGCTGGCCTACCGGACGGGCCCGGACCAGGACGTCTTCACAACCAACCAAATCACCTCGGCGCTGGTGGCGTACCGCTCAGCCGCAGACCAGGACACGGCAACGGCCTCGAGCATCGCGGCCGCGCTGCTCAGCTACTACACCATCGCGCAAGTAGACGGCCTCCTCGCCGGCAAGCTCGGAGTCACGGAGGCAGCCTCGGCGCTGCAGATAGCAGTGCGCTTTCCGGACGACGGAGGGGCCGACGAGGTGGTGGCCGCCATAGGAGAGCAGATCCTGGCCCCCACGGACGTCTCGCTGTCAAACTGGACGGTTCGCCCCAGCAGCGGCGGCAGCGTGGTCCTGGCCACGCACACCGCGGGCGCAGTGAGCGTGGACGGCTACACCCTGACCCTGGCGGTGAACCCGTGGAACATCGTGCGCACCTACAACTTGACCCCGGGCCGAGAGCTCCTCTTCGCCTGCCGCTACCGGCTCGGCACGGCCTCCAACTTAGTGGTGTACATGTCCGAGGCAGACAACGTCTACGACCCCTTGTACGGCAGCTTCGTGGGCGACCAGGGTGCCTGGAGCACTGCCAAGATGTACTTCACAGGGCCTCCGAACGGGGTGGCGAAGCTGCACTTCGGGGCGCACTTCCAGGCGCCGGGCCTGCCCAACCAGACGGCTGGAACGGTGGACGTCTACGGCCTCCAGATCCTGGACGCAACCCTGGAGGCCGGCAACACGGAGGAGGAGGACACGGCGGCCTCGGCCCTGCTGCTGAAGCACGAGTTCCTCGACGGAGGGGCCGACGACGTCACGCTGGCCTCCCTGGGCGAGGTGCTGCTGGAGCCCACGCTCACCACGCTTGGCAACTTCCTGGTGCGCTCCAACAGCCAGAGCTCCGTGGCCTCGGCCAGCTTCACAGTGGGAGGCTTCCAGCTGGAGGGCTACGCCATGACCCTGAGCGCCTTCGCCTGGAACATCGTGCGCACCTACACGCTGACGCCGGGGAGACGCTACTCCTTCGGCTGCCGGTACAGGCTGGGTACGGCCTCCAACTTGGTGATGTACGTCAGCGCGGCCGACAACGACTACGTGGGCGTCACCGGCACTTTCCTCGGCACGCCCTCGCAGGGCGTGTGGAGCACGGCGCGCCTGGACTTCTCGGTGCCGCCGGGCGGAGTTGCGAAGCTGCACTTCGGAGCCTTCGGCGGCTCTATCCCCGGGCTGGTGCAGCAGTCGGCGGGCACGCTGGACCTGTACAGCATGCAGATCAGGGCCAGCGCCTTTGAGGGTGAGTCTGTCTCAGTAACGGACCTGCTGGCGGACTCGCTGGCCCTCACGGGCTCGGCCACGCTGGACGGGCTCACCGCGCAGGGCAACGTGGGCTGCGACCAGCTGCTGTGCAACGACGTGAGCTGCACCGACGTGTTCACCACGGGCGTGGACGCCTCGGGCACAGTCTCCTGCGCCGCGCTCACAGCCACAGGCACCGTCGCCGGGGCCGCGCTGTCGTCCTCAGGGGCCGTGTCAGGCAGCTCGCTGAGCATCAGCGGCGGGTTGTTGGGGATGTAGCTGTAGGGCTGCTGAGCTCCCGCCAACGGGGGAAGGGAGTTCTCGGGCAGCACGTTGACCTGCAATCAAAACGGCCATCGCCGGGTACTTCACCTCGGGGGGCGGACGTGTCACGGGCACGGACATGGTCGGCCTCGGGCGCAGCAACCGCGGCGAGCTTTCGCAGATCGGCGCGCTCACGGGCGCACGCTACGATTTCCACCGGTGCGGCCCCTCCAGGGGCACCAAGCCAAGCCAGTGGCTGGTCACTGCACCTTCACGGCCACGAGCGGTGGAGTGTCGACGGGCAGCGTGGTCTGCGGCGACGTGACGAGCTCGGGCACGGTCTCCGCGCCGCAGCTTTTCGCGTCCAACACGCTCATCGTGACCAACACCTCCGACTTCTCGGACGATCTCTTCTTGACGAAGAACTGGGCGGCTGGAGCAAGCTGCAGATCTCCAACAACAGCGCGGCCTCCGACAGCGGCCCGGAGCTGCGGCTCCTGGGCAACCAGAGCGCCAGGGTCTTCCTGGAGCGGGACGGCGGGACGCACCAGTGCGAGCTCATCTTGATCAACGATGAGGCGCTGGTGCAGACGAAGAGCCTCTCGACGCAGCTGTCCTTGACCACGAACCAGAGGAACCCCGGCTGCCTCGTGATCGCGGGCAACTCGGGCAACGTGGTCTGCAACACGAGCTTCACGAATTTGTCGGACAGCAGGGTGAAGACGGAGATGGCCGAGGCCGACGTGGCAGAGCTCCAGCAGCTGTTCGACTCCGTGGAGGCCAAGCAGTACAAGCGCCCGGACATGAACGAGGACCTGAGGCTGGGCTTCGCGTCAAACGACTTCACAGGAGCGAAGTGGAAGAACCTGACGGGCACCGCGATGTGGAGCGACGGCACGGAGATGGTCACCCTCGACTACTCGCACCTCACCAGCGTGCTCTGGGGGGTGTGCAAGGGCTTCCAGGGCCGGCTGGACGAGGTGGAAGCCTGGCAGGCCCAGCGGGGGCCGAAGAACCCATAAGAAACATGGCTGACGCCCGCAGGCGAACCATCAAGGCCGTCTACGAGGATCCCCGCACCGGTTTCGGCAGCATTGCGCAGACGCTGCAGCAGGCCCAGGTGCGCGACCCCAGCATCTCCAGAGGGGAGGTGAAGGCGTTTCTGGACGGCCTCCGGGTGAACCAGGACCGGCCGCAGAGGCTACAACAGCTTCGTGCCTCTGGAGCCCATGAACCAGCTGCAGGTGGACCTGGCCGACATGAGGGCCTTCGGCGGCAAGCCCTACCCCTTCATGCTGGTGGCCATCGACGCGCTCACCCAGAAAGTGGCCGCGGAGCCGCTGAAGGACCGTCTCGCGAGCACCACCGCGGCGGGCATGAAGAAGGTCTTCCAAGCCCTGGGGGTGCCGGCCAACGTGTTCTCCGACGACGGCGCCGAGTTCAAGAGGGAGTTCAAGGAGCTGATGGATTTCTGGGACATCGAGAAGCAGGTGACCAGGGGCCACGCCTACTTCGCGGAGCGCGCCATCCGCACCATCAAGGAGGCCATGTTGCGCCGCATAGCAGCCGGAGCGGGCCGGCGGGGGCAGTGGCACCTCATGCTGGCCGACATCTTGAGCCAAATCAACGGGAGGAAGCACGCTACCACGCAGGTGGCGCCGAACCTCGCCTACTCTGACCCCGAAATGGCAGAGATTGCTCTGCGCAACATCGAGGGCCAAGCACAAGGTGACCCGCCCGGAAATCAAGGTCGGGGATATGGTTCGGATCAGGGTTAAGCCGATCGAAAGCAGGGGCTCCTACAGGGTCAACGAGATAGCCTGGAGCGAAAAGGTGTACAGGGTTGTCTCCGCCGAGAGCGGGGGGATGGGGGCGAGGTTTGGCTTGGAGGGGTGGCCGGAAAAGGTGGTGCACAGGGATCTTCGAAAAGTCCCCGAAAACTCAGCTCCCGAACCGCGGGGGTTGGAGGTGCAATCCCGCCAGCGGAGGCTGCAGAGAGGCCCCAGGCTCCCACCTCCTTTTTGACTATGCCTCTACGTCTCTACTCTACATCTCGCGACAGCTCCGCCCGCCACTCACTGATGAGCTCCTCATCGTCGAATCGGAGCGGGGGGCTTGGCGATCCCCTGACGTCCCAAAGTATCCGCTCCACGTCCCACGCAGCATTAGCCTCAAACCAGCGCAGGGCAAGCTCTGCCCGCTGGGCGCGCGCGGCCTGGCCGTAAACAGCCTCTTCAGAGACGTAGTCCACCTCGTTCTTGACTTGACCCAGGTCCCTGAGCCTTTCCTCGAGGCGTTTGACTTTCGCCTGCTGCACCTCGAGGTGTTCGATGAGACGCCGCTTGTGCGAGCGCTCGGCGTCGAGGATCTTGATGCGGCGGCGCTGGTGCGAGCGCTCGGCCTCAAGCAGCGCATCCTCGCGAGGCCGCTTGTTGGGAGGCCGCTGGGCCATCTGAGCAGCCGCAAGGCAGGGATCGTCCGCCCACGCAGCGGGCTTCTCCAGGAGCCATGCCTGCACGCACCGGAAGGCCGCAGAGGACGTCATCTCTTTGAGCAGCTGCGGCGGGTGATCGATCATTTGGACCACTTGAGCATTTGGCGGGCTTTTTTTTTTCTAGCTCGTCAGTGCGTCCGCCTGCGAAGATTTCTGTTCTCTTCCTCGAGGATCTTGACGCGGCGCTCCAGCGCCTCACAGCGCAAAGTCTCACGGCTGGCCTCATCCTCAAGCTGAGCAGCATGCTCTTGCGCCGTCAGCAGCAGCGCTAGATTTTGCTCGCTGCGTTCGCAGACCAGCACCCCGAGGAGATCCCCACGGTGCGCAGCTTCCTCTTCATACTCGAGGTGGTGCAGGTAGTGCTGGCTCGGCCTGGAGCAGCGCATCCTTGCGAGCCACACGGCGGGCTTCTCCAGAAGCCATGCCTGCACACACCGGAAGGCCTCAGAGGAAGTCATCTCTTTGAGCAGCTGCGGCGGTTCGAAATCATTAAAGCGAAACGAGAGCTCGGGATCTTTTTTTCATCTGTGCGCTTGCGCGAGGATCTCAACCGAGGCGCGCCACCCGCAGGCGGAGAATTCGGTTGCTGCGCTCCAGCTCTTCAATGCGCTGCCTGGCTCGCTCGCGATCTCTGTCGATGATATCGTTGAGGCCGCCCACCCGCCTGCGGAGATTTCTGTTCTCGCGCTCCAGCTCCATGTCGCGCAGCGTTTCGACGAGGAGCTCCCAATCGAGGCTCGCGATGCGAGCCCGCTGGTGCGAGCGCTCTGCCTCGAGCAGCGCGTCCTCGCGGGGCCGCTTGCGTAGCATGTCGCAGGGAGGCCGCTGGGCCATCAGAGCAGCCGCAAGGCAGGGAGCGTCCTTGTCCGCCCACGCAGCGGGCTTCTCCAGGAGCCATGCCTGCACGCATCGGAAGGCTGCAGAGGAAGTCATATTGAGCAGCTGCGGCGGTTCGAAATCATAAAAGCGAGAAAGCGAGAAGACGAGAAAACGAGAGCTCGGGATCTTTCTTTTTTTCAGGTTCCGACAGTCTACGCCCAGCAGCGGCTCAGCCGCAGCGGCAGTGTCGGAGCGGGCCCCAGAGGCGGGGGCCCCACGAGGAACTCCATCACGAGGTCGAAGGGCGCAGAGCCTGGCGGAGCGTAAGCGCCCAGCATCCGCAGCTGCGCCAGGTTGCGCCAGTGCCCCAGCGGCCGCGAGTTGTGAGCGTCGAGGCCGTAGACCTTGTCGTTGAAGGGCGAGTGCGACTTCTTCTCGACGGTCTCCACGGCTATCTCGTGCGCGCGGCTGCGCAGCTGCGCGAAGGCCGCCCTGCGCTCGCTGCCTTCCTCCAGCACCTCCCGGTACTCGAGATGCCGGACGTTGGTCACCGCCTTCGTCGGCACGCCCTTGATCTTGCGCTTCTCCTTGCGCGCGCCGTCGGGCTGGACCGTGAGGATGCTGTACATCTTGGAGCGCAGGCCACGTACTCCAGGATCCTGGCGGGGAAGGTCTCGTCGCCGAGCTTGCCCAGCTGGCCCATCACCTCGATGGCCTTGGCGCGCGCCGCTGCAGAGAGCGCGCTCAGGTCCCTCTCGGGGTCCTTGGACTTGCCGGCCACGTCGAAGAGGGCGGCGCCGTTCAGGTTCGCGGGTCCTGCAGCTCGAAGATCTGCACCATCACGGAGTCGGTGTCCGTGAAGAGCAGCCTCATCTTCGGGAAGAGCCTCCTCATGTGGAGGTAGTAGGCCTTCTCCATCATGAGCTTGGAGAGCTGTTGCTGCGGTCCGTCTTGAGCGTCTCCACGAAGGCCAGGAACCCCTCCGAGTCGTTGATCTGGAGCTCGAAGTTCGTCACGGAGCTCTTGCCCACGGCCCGCTCGAACTTGGCGGGTCCACGTAGGCGTTCGTGTTCCTGAACTTGTCGGGGTTCATGCAGCAGCGGCCGAAGACCTTCTCGGCGACCACGCTCCCCGCCGTCTTGAGCTGCCTCCGCTCGCTGTGCTTGAGCTCCATGAAGCCCGCCATGAAGGGGCTGCAGGCGAAGCGGTAGGCCCTGTGCAGCCTCCAGACCCTGGCGCCCAGCACGTCCCGCAGGAACTTGAGACGCTTGCCGTCCACGCCCTCCTCCACGTGCATGCCGAGGAAGGGCACGAGCTTCTCGCAGGGCGACGGGGAGAGGCCGAGGCGCTCCGCCATGTCCGCGGTGTGCGGCCCGTACAGGCCCTTCCCGACCTTCATGCGCGCGGGGGGAGCCCTGTCCAAGTGGTCGTGCAGCTCCGGGGGGAAGTCGTAGTCCACGAGGAGCAGGTAGCTCACCTCCTCGGCGTCGGACTCCCAGTTCAGGCTCGAGAGGCACGTCTCGTGCAGCCAGCTCAGCCTCGCCGCGTTGTCTTCCGGCAGGGCGACCGCCACGCAGGGGCCGTTGGGCATGGGTAGCGTCACTGCGGCCGGGTACATGGCGTTGAAGTCCAAGTACGAGATCCAGCTGACGGGCTCCTCGGGGTTGTAGTCCTCCTCGCCCAGCTCGGGGTTGTTGGCTTGAGCGAAGGGCTGGAAGATGCAGCTCAGCCCGCCCATGACGGAGGCCCGCACGTCCCTGTAGGCCTGCTCGTCGGTGATGAGGTGAATGGGAGTCTCGCGGGCAGAGTGCCGCAGCATGGCGTCCCAGGCGGCCCAGCGTGACGTAGTGGATGGGGTCGAGCCCCGACTGCGCCCGGAAGGAGTCCCGGTAGCTCTCCATCACGTCCGCCAGGGCCAGGACGTCGGTGTGGAGGTAGCAGTCGTGCAACTCACGGAAGGTCTCCCACCCCATGACGTCGGCGGTGTTGACGGCCTGCCGGTGGTCCTCTGCGCTCACCGCCTTCCCCGCCAGCACGCTGTCGTAGCAGTGCTGCTCCCACACCGCGGGCATCTCCCACGCCTCGGCGCCGCAGAAGTGCTCGAAGGGCATGGGCAGCTTGCGCAGGATGCAGTCCCACGCCTGCTCCAGCTCGCAGTGCGTCCGCCGCTGTTTGAGAGGCCGGCTTTGAGGCGGAGAGCCCGTCGGAGTGCGCAGCTGCAGCTCGGGGTGAAGCGAGGCCATAAGCGGGAAGAGCTCCGGCAGCTGCTTGTGGGTGCAGGCCCTGAGGTCGTCGATCATGCTGGCCAGGCTCGTGGGGAAGACGTTCATGCTGTCCACGAACCTCAGCGGGCCCCAGCTCATCTGCAGGCACTTCTCGCCCGACTTGCAGAAGACTCGGAGGCAGAGGTGGCTGTAGTCGCCCTCCTTGATCGCGGCCTGCAGGGCGCACCAGCCGCTGAGGGGCCTTGGCGCGGCCTTGGCCTTGGTCTTGGGCTTTGGTGCGGCCTTTGGAGCGGCCTTGGCCATGGCCATGGGCCTCTCGGGCTCGCTGCCGCTGCCTTCTGCCTCGCTCTCGCTGCCCTCGTTGTCGCTGTCCTCGCCGAGCTCTTCGCGCGGCGCCCTGCTGACGGGAGAGCCCATCGTGGCGTTGTAGCGCAGCAGGAAGTGGAAGTCGTAGCCGCCCCCGTTGTGAAAGACCACTGGGATGGTCTTGGGCGTCTGGGCCGCGATGTTGCAGGAGTGGCACAGCGCCCCGAGATACTGCCCGGTGCCGTGGCAGTGGTGGAGCTTCTTCTCGGCGGTCTCGAAGGACGCGAGGCACTCCCTGCAGTGAGCGGCGGCCCTGTGCTCCAGCTCCTCCCGCCGGGTCATGCTGACGGGCCGAGTTCGGCGTCTCCAGGTGAGGTAGTGGTCGGCCAGCTTGAGAAGGTCGTCCAGCGTGGCGCGGACTGCGTGGTACTTGTCGCTGTCCCGCTCGTGGTGCGTGAGCCTCAGCCTCAGCTCCTTGGGCGGCACGTAGCCGCAGCGCCCGACGGCGACGTAGCAGGAAGAAGCCGCGACGGTCTGGCGCGCCGGCTGCTGCGCCGCCACGTGGACCGTCGGGGCGGGCGTGCTGTAGACCTCGAGGTCCGCGTAGCACGTGAGGGGCGCGAGCTCTGCGGAGGCCTTGTTTCTGTAGCGCAGCAGGCTCTTCTCGGGCCCGGGCAGCGGCACTTTCCGAGTGCGCTCGGCTATCTCTCGATAGCACTGGGTGGCGCGGTGCCGCTGCCACGAGGCCTTCGTGGCGAAGCGGGCCATGCACCTCGGGCACTTGTACTCCCTGCAGCCGCCGGTGGTGGTGGGCGTGGCTCCCAGGGTCAGCCCCTGCCTGCCGGCCAGCGCCTGGAAGTTGTGGATCAGGCTGTAGTGGCCGCTGTGAAGGAGTAGCTGCACGGGTGTGCCCGGACGACGGCCCGGGCCCGCTCGGGGGCGCGCTGCTGGAGGGTAGTGGTTAGTACTCCAAGGCCCGTCCGTCCAATGGGTCTTGCTGCCACACGAAGTCGATGAGCTCCACCGCCTGGGTGGCGGTGATCGAAGGGCCTCGATGTCGTCGCGAAGTTCACGTGGGCGGTCGTCGGCAGGCCAGTGAAGTACCACCCCGCGTCGGCCGAGGGGCTGCCATCCGCGGGGCGGGGCGTCCGCGGGCGGAGCTTTCTTCTCGGGGTAGATGAAGGTGCCCGAGCAGCTTTGGTGGACTTTGACCGCTGGAGCTTGTCGGAAGCCTTCGACCCCGTGGCAGGGGGCGAGGACGCCACCACATGAAGGCAGCGGTGGTTCCTCGTTCGAGGGGTTCAGTTTGGACTTCTTCCTGGCAAGGGTTCTCGGGCAGCTCCTTCCAGCAGCCTCCCGCCTCGTTGGGCGGCGGGGGCGCGGGCATGTCGGCCAGCTGCTGCGAGGGCGCGGTCAGCAGTTACGCCGCCGTGATGCCCACGACGGTCCAGTCGGACTCGGGGAAGCGGGAGCGCTCGAGCGCCACCTCGAACTTCGTCCTGATGGCCGCCATCATGGTTCCGGCGCGGGCCGATGGAGACGCGGGCCTCACGATCCACGGCGCCAGCCTGAGGAAGTAGCGCGTGAGCTCCACCCGGTCCTCGTCCTCATCGTTCGCAGCCGGGCGCGTCAGCAGGATCTGGAAGCTGACCTTCGCGAGGAAGGGCAGCCGAATCGCCAGCAGGTCTTGGAGCCGGTCCACCAGCAGCCGCATGGCGTCGATGGTGAAGACCTGCTGCCCTGGAAGAGGGCGCAGCCGCAGCTCGCGGGTCCAAGCGGCCCCGCGCGGGCGCAGCTCTGTCACAGCGGCCTCGGCGCTGGGAGCGCGCGGCTCCTCCAGAGGCACCGCCCGGACGGCGGCGAGGCCAGGCGGCCCCAGATGAGATCAGACAGCTCGGAGGTCATGGCGCGAATTGGTTTGAGCTGAATAAATTGCTTTCTATAGAAAAATAATAAAATATTCAGTCGGTCGGACGGGCGCTTCTTTTTTTCTGTAGCGTTCTGTCCTGGCTTCTGTTCTATCCCGGATCACTCACAGCGAGTCGTGGCGCTGCCCTGCAGGTTCAGCGCAGCGAGGAGCTCTCTGGAGGCCTCGTCCAGCTCCTTGCGCGCCTTCTCAAGCCGCTCCAAGGCGGCGAGGGTTGCGCTCTTTGCAGCCCGCGAGACCGGCAGCCGCTCAGCGATCTTCCTGCTGACGAGCTGCTCCTCCACCTCGAGGAGCTCCCTCTCGATCTGGGCCAGCGTCGCGACATCGCGCGTGCGGATGCGGCGCTGCCTCAGGGCCTCGCGCTTCTCGCGGAGCGCTTCCATCGGTGCCCAGCTCTCCTCCCCGCGCTCCTCGGCCATGGCGGGAGCTGCGCTGCGAGCCGCGCGCTGGTTCAAGCGCTTGCGAAGCTTAAGCTGCAGGTCTTGCGCCCGCTTCAGCATCTCCTTCCAGTCCTGGATGTCGACCTCCTCCGCCGGGAACCTGCCGGCGAGCCCATCAGCTATCAGCCGCTCCAGCACGGGTGCTCCCCGAGCGAGCTCGTTGTTCAGAGAGGCTCCCCGCTTCAGCGCCTCGGCATCAACGGCGGCGGCATCGGAAGAAACTACAGCGCGCACTCTCGAGAAGGTGGCTCCACACGCAGATCTGTGACCTCAAGGCTCAACCCGCACATGCCGCTCATCAGCCACAAGCTGCGCGCTCTCAGCCTAACGCGCGCGGCGCAGTGAGCCAGCTCGGCGGGGCGGTCCGCAAACGTGCCGCCGGCGTTCCAGAAGCGCGCGTGGGCCGGCAGCTTGGCTTTCAGCATCCAATCGCCGCCGCGCGATTGCCTCACAGAGGGCAGCAGCCGCTGGCGCCAGCCTCGGGCGTGAGCTTTGCGTCGAAGACGCGCTCGGATGCGGCCGCCAGCTGCTCGACCAGATCGGTCTCGGCCCGCTCCCAGAAGTGCCTCGAGCGCTCGTCGGTTGCGAAGCTCACGCTGGGGCGCTGCCCCTCGGAGAAGGCCCTGGGCTCCCATGGGATTTCCTGCGAAGCTTCGCTCTGCCAAAACAGCGGCTCCAAGCACAAGAATTTGCCACCCTTAGCATTGGAGCGCACCTCGCCCAACTTCCACATGCTAGCCTGGCTCGTCATCCTTTTCTGTCTCCGATAAAAAAAGTTTGGTCCGAGCATGCGAAACTGCTTGACCCGCGCCCTTGCCTGTGCGTGCTTTGTTGTGCTGGTGGTAATTGTTAAACATGCCGAGACTGCTGGAGCTGTTTTGCGGCACAAAGTCGATTGGCAGTGCCTTCGAGGCGGCAGGGTGGGAGGTCGTTTCCCTGGACATCGTATCGAAATTTGAGCCCACGATCCTGTGCGACATCCGGAGCTGGGACTACGCGCTGTTTCCGCCGGGGCACTTTGACATGGTTTGGGCCAGCCCGGTCTGCACGGAGTACAGCCGAGCTCTGACGATGCGCCCTCGACGACTCGAGGAGGGCGACGCGCTGGTGCTCAGAGCCTCGAGATCATGGAGCATTTCGACCCGCTCATGTGGGTCATAGAGAATCCGGCCACCGGGCTGCTGAAGACCCGCCCGTTCATGGAGCGCCTACCCTGGGTGGACGTCACCTACTGCATGTACGGAAGCAGACCCGACTGTGGACCAACATGCGCTGGAGACCGAGCCGAGGGCTGTGCAGGAGCGGCAGTCGGTGCGACGCGTGGGAGGACGGGAGGCATCTGAGGGGCGCTCAAGGGGGGCCTCGACTCAGGGGGGGTCGCGAGAGGGTCAGGGGGCAGTCGCGAGCTGATTTGCAGCATTCCTACGGCGCTGTGCGAGGAGATTGCGAGCGCGGCCACGGCAGAGCTTGCGGATCGGCTGAGCATTCCGGACTGAAGCGAGGGGCATTTCTTATAAGATGTTTTAATGACCCTAACGAGCTCATTTTTTTTTCTTGGCAGGCATGCGCTCCGACGGCGGCCAACAAGCCGCCCCACGTGGCATAGCGCCACTGTCCGAAGACTGCGCCTCCGCACTTTGGGCAGGACTCGCAGCTGACGCGGCACCCATCTATCTCCGCGTCACTTCAGCAGGAGCGGTTGCCCCACAGCTGCAGCTCCTCCAAAGTGCGCGCGGCATCTTCGATCAGCAGCCGCGCGGCGTGCAGGCAGCGCATTAGCGGCTCGCTGCAGGGCTTCTCAGCGCAACCCAGCACCTGCGCAGCCGCGGCCAGGGCCAGCTCCAGGAAGTCGCCCTTGGTGTCGGCGTTGAGGTGCCCAAGCGAGGGCTCGGGAGCCAGCCAGTCGAACGTCTGCGACCAAAGATCGTCTCCATCCAGGATCTGGTCATCACGCGGCACGCGTCCTTCGTGAGGTAGGACTCCAAAGCGCCGTGGGGGCAGGGGAACCCGAAGTCAAGTCCGCTGACTCGGATGCCCCCCGTGTAGGACAGGCTCTTCCTGTCTCTGCGAGGATGCAGCAGCAGCGCCGAGAACAAGCCGCTCAGATCCTGCAGCTCGGAGATGCGCTCCACCGCTTCCAGAGCATCCGGAAGGGCGGCAGGCTGCTTGGCCGCCCACTCCTCCATGGCGACCAGCAGGCCCTCGGTCAATGCGTGCTGCTGCATGGCGACAGGCTATGATCGATCCGCTCAAACACTACGGTCCATGCACGATCCGCTCAAACGCTGAACTCAATGCGGGCATCAAATTGGTTGGCGCCTGTCTCCAGTTCCAAGGCCACCCGAAAGATCCGTCTCTCAACAATGATCCGTCTCTCAACAATGATCCGTCTCTCAACAATGATCCGTCTCGGACCTGGGCATGTTTTTTTTAAGATCCGTCTCTCCACTATGATCCGTCTCTCCACTATGATCCGTCTCTCAACAATGATCCGTCTCTCAACAATGATCCGTCTCTCAACAATGATCCGTCTCGGACCTGGGTGTGTTTTTTTTTTAGATCCGTCTCTCAACAATGATCCGTCTCGGACCAGGGTAATTTCCTACCCTAAGGAGTGGCGCTCACCGGGCTGGAGGCGGGAAGAACCGTCTCAACAATGATCCGTCTCGGACCAGGGTAATTTCCTACTCTAAGGAGTGGCGCTCACCGGGCTGGGGGTGGGAAGAACCGTCTCGGACCTTGGAATAAATGGCCCTCTAGGTAGTGGCGCTCACCGGGCTGGAGGCGGGAAGAACCGTCTCGGACCTGGGAATTAAAGTCTTTTAAGGAGAGGCGCTCACCGGGCTGGAGGCGGGAAGAACCGTCTCGGGGAAAGATCCGTCTCGGACCAGGGTAATTTCCTACCCTAAGGAGTGGCGCTCACCGGGCTGGAGGCGGGAAGAACCGTCTCGGGGAAAGATCCGTCTCGGACCAGGGTAATTTCCTACTCTAAGGAGTGGCGCTCACCGGGCTGGGGGCGGGAAGAACCGTCTCGGACCTTGGGATAAATGGCCCTCTAGGTAGTGGCGCTCACCGGGCTGGTGGCGGGAAGAACCGTCTCGGACCTGGGAATTAAAGTCTTTTAAGGAGAGGCGCTCACCGGGCTGGGGGCTGGAAGATCCGTCTCGGGGAAAGATCCGTCTCGGACCAGGGTAATTTCCTACTCTAAGGAGTGGCGCTCACCGGGCTGGGGGTGGGAAGAACCGTCTCGGACCTTGGAATAAATGGCCCTCTAGGTAGTGGCGCTCGCCGGGCTGGAGGCGGGAAGAACCGTCTCGGACCTTGGAATAAAAGCCCCCCCTAGGTAGTGGCGCTCACCGGGCTGGGGTCGGGAAGATCCGTCTCGGGGGATTTCCAGCTCCCAGCAAAAGGAAAGATCCGTCTCGGACCTTTGGAATAAAAGCCCCCCGAGGTAGTGGCGCTCACCGGGCTGGGGTCGGGAAGATCCGTCTCGGGCCTTGGGTTTAATTCTTACTCTAAGGAGAGGCGCTCACCGGGTGGTGGATGGGGTCGGAAGTTCAGTCGAGGGCTGGGGTTTAATATTTAATTTTTACTAAGGAGAAGGTCGCTCAATCGGGCTGGGGTCGGGAGATTTTCCCGTCCTCGGGGCCTTGGGTTTTATTTTCTTACTCTAAGGAGAGGCGCTCACAGGGCTGGGGTTCGGGGAAAGATCAGTGTCGGGCCTTGGGTTATTTATTCTTAATCTAGGGAGAGGCGCGGCGCTCACCGGGTGGGGTCGGGAAGATCCGTCTGGGCCTTGGGTTTTATTTCTTTATCTATGCGAGAGGCGCTCACCGGGTTGGGGTCGGGAAGATCCGTTCAGGGCTTGGTTTAATTTCTTATTCTAAGGAGAGGAGCTCCTCTAAGGAGAGGAGCTCTCCGGGCTGGTGGCGGGGTCGGGAAGATCCGTCTCGGGCCTTGGGTTTAATTCTTAATCTAAGGAGAGGCGCTCACCGGGCTGGGGTCGGGAAGATCCGTCTCGGGCCTTGGGTTTAATTCTTACTCTAAGGAGAGGCGCTCACCGGGCTGGGGTCGGGAAGATCCGTCTCGGGCCTTGGGTTTAATTCTTATTCTAAGGAGAGGCGCTCACCGGGCTGGGGTCGGGAAGATCCGTCTCGGGCCTTGGGCTTAATTCTTACTCTAAGGAGAGGCGCTCACCGGGCTGGGGTCGGGAAGATCCGTCTCGGGGGATTTCCTGCTCCCAGCAAAAGGAAAGATCCGTCTCGGACCATTGGTATAAAAGCCCCCTAGGTAGTGGCGCTCACCGGGCTGGGGTCGGGAAGATCCGTCTCGGCAATTTCTTGCCCCCAGGAGAGGCGCTCACCGGGCTGGAGGTGGGAAGATCCGTCTCGGCAATTTCTTGCCCCGGCAAATGGGAAGATCCGTCTCGGACCTTGGATTTAAAGTCTCCTAGGTAGTGGCGCTCACCGGGCTGGAGGCTGGAAGATCCGTCTCGGCAATTTCTTGCCCCCAGGAGAGGCGCTCGCCGGGCTGGAGGTGGGAAGATCCGTCTCGGGGATCCTTCTCGGGTAGAGGGGAGGAAAATGAATTCCCAAAAGGCACTCGCCTGCGAAAATGATCCGCGCCCGGGAGGAATCGAGCCTGCGGTCTCCAGGCTTCGGAGCCGCAGAGCCTCTACCAATTGAGCTATGGACCCCATTTAATTAAAAAAGAAAAAAATAAGATGATTTCATACTATCAGATAGACTAGAAATAACTCTATTATGACTTTTTTACTAGTCAAGCACAGGAGGGATGACTTCCGTTTCTCGCCAGTGTGGCGCCAGAGAAGGTACCTGCTGATAGGCTATCAGGTGATTTTGATACACGTTCCGTCTTCGTTGCCTTGTGCTGCTTATTGGGGTCGGGGGGGGAAGGTTGAACGAGGCAGGGTACCCGCCCGAAGCGGTGATGACGCCTACTGTGGGGCTTCTTGGGCACTCGCTCCGTCGGGAAGCCCGCGATGAAGCTGTGGCGCAGGTAGCCAGCGCGGTCGATGTCGATGTTGCGCACCGTGTCATCGTAGGTCCCCGCTAGGACCGAGAGGAAGTGGAAGTGCTCCGAGGCTCCCTTCATGGGGTTGTGAGGGTACTGCAGGCTGCCCAGCTGCATCTGCGACTCCAGGAGGCTGTCCTCCTGCCTCGCCGCGCCGATGGGGGCCACGTCCTGCCCCGGGTTGGCCAGCAGGTGGATCTTGGAGCACGCGTCGTTGTCCCAGAAGGTCACGAACGCGCCCATGAGTTTCGTGAAGGCGCGCGCCACGGTGACGTTGTGCTCCGCCACGCCGTTCGGGACGCTGGACTGCTGCGTGTGCACAGTGGGGTAGCTGAACACCAGGGACCTTCCTGAGAGGAGCACGCGGTTGAAGGACTCTACCAGCGCAGAGTCCAGGACGACCTGGGAGGCCAGAACTCGGACGTTATGGATCTCGAAGTCGGTGCTCAGCGTGGCTCCCGCCGGGTGCGCCCCGGCGTTCTCGGACCACAGCGCTGTCGTCGCGTCCGCGAACTCGATCTCTATCACCAGGTTCAGCTGCGGCGGCAGCATCTTCCCGCAGCGCAGGATGCCCACCATGGTGGGGCGCTGCAGCACGTCCGCGTAGCCGCTCTGGTGCACCGCGCGGGGCGTCCGAGAGTTGTTCACCTCGTCGAAGCCCTCCACGGCCTGGTTCTGGTTGTACTCGCGGCCCTTCAGCAGGTCATGCACGGCCACGGTGCGGCCGTAGTAGTTTATGTCGTCGCAGCGCTGGCCGTTGGCGAAGACCTGGATCCTCTGGATGAAACAGGCGGGGTTCGGAGTGGCTGGCGCCAGCGGGTTGGTGGCGTCCGTGTTTCTGACTCTGAAGGCGATCTTGATCGACTCGGGGTCGATGAACGAGGTGCCGCTGGTCAGAGGAATGCGGCAGACCCTCAAGGTGGCGGGAGAGAAGGAGCTCAGCGAGCTGGGGAAATACTGCACGTCGTGTCGTGCGGTCACGTAGTTGGTGTTGCTGGTTTTCAGCTTGTAGTCCAAGCTCTGCATCAACTCATCCTGTGCTCCGGCTGTGTCTACCTCCATGCTTCTTTACATGTAGCGCAACACTCATTTTTGTTCGTACGGCGAAGGAGAGTCTAGGCCGCCTCGATGTCTCGGGCCAGCTGGTCGTAGCTCGGCGGAGGCAGGCGGCTATGGCGCGACTGCCCCGAGCTGCGGGAGCTTGCCCGGGAGTTCGGCTGGGACTGAGGCAGAGTCACGGGGTTCAGGCCCCAGGAGAAGGGGCGGGGCGTGTGATTGGTCTGCGCCTGGACTCGGAAGCCAGACTGCGAGGAGGCGCGGCTACTTGCGGGGCTGAAGTGCTGCTGCCGGAGCGCAGCGTGAAGTGCTGGGGCTGCGTGGCGTCGTTCATGTTGTTGGCGGACCGGACGTCCTGCACGGCCGCGTCCTCGCTGCCCTGCTGAGGCCGGAAGAGCGTGTTCTCCAGCACCCAGCCCGTGCCGCGGGCCAGGCCGTAGGCTGCGCCGCCTGCGAGCCCCACGGCCAACCCAGCCGTCGCCGCTGCGCCGACTCCCGCCGTGGCAGCCATCGCTCCAGCCACCTCGCCCGCCGTGGGCGCCAAAGCAGCGGCCCCTTCTGCCAGGCCCCCCAAGTAGCCAAAGGCTCCGCCCACGCCCTCGGCGGCAACGGCTACCTCTCCCTCCTCCGCAGCCACCGCTGCCGTCTCCTCTATGGCCTGCGCTGCGCCGCGCTCCACCTCCTGCGCGCGCTGGCCCGCCTCGTCCAGGAGGCGCTCCACGTCACTGGGCCGGCCGATGATCTGCGGTGGCGGCTGCGGCTGCGGCCCTGGGCGGGGCAACACATTTAGGCGGACGTACTCTGCAGCGTCCTGGGGGAGCTGGGAGCGGAAGGCCTGCACCGCCGCGAGCCCTGCTGCTCCTGCGCCCACCAGGTCCGCTGCTGCCTGCGCTCCGTCGGCCGCGCTGCGCAGACGGCCCGTGATGGAGGGCGGGCCCTGGCCGTTGTTCGACAGCGCGTCTGCCTCTGGGTCTCCTGCCAGGTCGTCCTCGCCGAAGCGGTTTCCTCCGCCTTGGCGCATCCGGGCCAAGTCCTCGTCCGTGGCCTCGGCGGGAGTGCGGATGCCTTCCTCTGGAATCGCCCTCAGGGGCGTGTGCTGCAGAGGCTGCGGGTTGGGGTCCTCGCTGGACTGCACGAAATCGTCCAAGTAGAAGTGGCTCGTGACGAACGTGGTGGCCTTGCGGTCCGGCTGGTCCAGGGGCAGCGGCTCGTTCCGCTCCAGGTAGCCCACATCCTGCTCGAAGCGCGGGCGCTGATTGAAGCCGTGGGACCGAAGCGTCTTCATCTCTTTATGGGTTACTGCGCGGCAACTTCGCCCGCTGCGCGTTCCACGCCCCCGCGCTCGGCGCGCGCGTAGCGCAGCTGAGGTACCTGGCGGTGCACGGCCTCCGTCAGCCGGCTCACATCATCCAGGTGCCGCTGCCCCTCTTGGGCCAGCCGGCGCTCGCCAAGCCAGGCGTTGAAGGCCCTCGCCTCCTCCAGCTCTCGCTGGCGCTTCAGCAGCAGGGGCTGCAGGTCGTAGCTGGGGTACGTCTTTCGAAACCACCGGAGCATCTGCGGCTCGTTGCGAGGCTCTATGCTCATCATGGTTTTTACACTAGGACGCTAGCTCCCGCCGTCAGCCGGTCGTACGCCGACTGCCTCTCCAGCATGCGCATGGCGCGCTCGCTCGGCCGAGGCGCTTCTACGGGCTCGGGCCGTACCTCTCTGTGTACCTCGGGCTCGGGCTGTACCTCGGGCTCGGGCTGTACCTCGGGCCTGTAGCTGCGGCTCGGGCACGGGCGCTGCCTTGGGCGCAGCCTTGGGCTTGGGTGCTGCCTTGGGCTTGGGAGCTGGCGCGGCAACTGCCTTGGGTGCTGCCTTGGGTGCTGCCTTGGGCGCGGGCGCTGCCTTGGGCACGGGCGCTGCCTTGGGTGCTGCCTTGGGCGGCGCCTTGGGTGCTGCCTTGGGCGCTGCCTTGGCCACGGGCGCTGCCTTGGCCACGGGTGCTGCCTTGGCCACGGGTGCTGCCTTGGCCACGGGTGCTGCCTTGGGTGCAGCCTTGGGAGCCGTCTTGGGCTTTGTGGGAAATCTCACCCTCTTGGGACGGAAAGGGGAGTCCGCCTCATACGCCGGCTCCGTGGGCAGGTCGTCGATCATTTTTTTTTCTCCTCGCCAGGTCGTCGATCATTTTTTTGCTCTTCGGCAGGGGCAGCTCGGGCGGCTTGGGCTTGTTTTTACTACCCGGAGGTCTGCC
The DNA here is from genome assembly GCA_963377175.1 of Effrenium voratum. Classification (NCBI taxonomy): domain Eukaryota; class Dinophyceae; order Suessiales; family Symbiodiniaceae; genus Effrenium; species Effrenium voratum. Next base: position 970,862 of record CAUJNA010001846.1, on the reverse strand, counting down.
TCTAGGCCTTGGCGCCGGTTGCGCTTGCTTCATCGGTTTTTTTTAATAGAAAATATTTTTTTAAAAGACCTTCGGGGAATTAGACGTGATCCAAAAACAGCACGAAGGACTAGGACGAGCCCCGCAGTCGGACGACTTGGCCTTCCAGGTCTGTCAGCCGGAAGCGCAGGTGTCTCAGGGTGATGGGGCCCCTAACGGCCATGAAGTGCCCGTCATCGGAGCCGGTCTCCACGATGGTGCCCACGCCGCTCTTCAGCGTTATCTTGGACAGGAGGTCGTCCCCCAGATTGCCCAGCACGCGGCTGGCGTTGGCCAGCTGGGGGCAGCGCAGGTAGACCTCGTTGTATGCCATCATGCGCACGAACTCGAAGACCTGCTGCCCGCCGGAGACGAAGCTCGGGCCGAGCATGTGGTCGATGCTGATGGGCTTGGATGGCGAGGCGGCCGGCGAGGTGGGGTAGTCCACAGCGTTAGGGAACTGCTGCTGCAGCTCCAGATCGTTCAGAATGAGGCGGTTGCCGTCGAAGGCTACGCTGAGGCTGTTCGTGGTCTCGCTGTAGGTAGCAGTAGCGAAGTTGGAGCTGATCCAGGCGGCCAGCCGGGAGCCCGTGTAGGCGCCCTCGGGCAGCAGCGCCCAATTCAGCGTGCCGAGCGCGGCGTCCACCCAGTAGAGGTAGCGGCCCCGGTCTGTCGAGAGGAAGCGGTCGGCGATTCTGATCTTGTAGACGGCCAGCCTGGCGTCGCTCTGCAGGTGCAGGGACTCTCCCAGGTCTACCTCGAAGTCGCTGTCCGAGCCGGCTACCCTCTTGCGTCTGTCCACGTAGATCGTCGTCATTCTTTTCTTTAGGAAGCCACCCGTTCTGCGAACGACGGGCGGCTGGACTGCTGCGACGGAGGTGCAGCAGGAGATATTCTCGCACCTCGCATTGATGAGCGTAGAGCTAGCGAACAGCTTCTGGCCCAGGACGCTGAGCGCCGCTCCCATCGGCTTCTTTTTCCAGAGCGAAGCGCTCTTCGAAGCGCAAGTAGAACATCTCATTCTTTGGCTTGAGGTAGTAGACGAAGAGGAAGCTGTAGGGCTCTCGGGTCGCCTGCTCGTAGATCCGGTGCAGCTTGTCCTTCGGCAGCAGGGCGCTGAGCTCTTCGATGACGGCCTCCAGCTCGTGCTGGTTGCGCAGCCTCCAGCAGCAGAGGAATTGCTGATTGACCCGCACGGCTGCGCTGATTAGTCTCAGCTTCTGTGAGCTCACCCAGGTGCTGATTTGGAGGTGCCGACCCCTGATGAAGAGCGTATCCAGGGCACCGTGAGGTTTGTGGAGCTGCGGGCTATCTGCGAAGTCGTCGCAGATTATCAGCACCTGATACAGCTTCTTCATCTCCAACTTCTTGGATGTCTCGGTGATCTTGCGCTGCCTCTGGATGATGCCCCGCAGCGCCGCCTCGTCCCACAGTAGGCTTGCTCCCGTTCGGTACTCGCCCCCAGGTCCTCCTCTATGTACTTCTTGACGGGGATCCAGCTGTCGTCGATATTCACGCTGGGACTGAAGATATAGATTTTCTCGAAGACTCCGCGGTATTGCTCCAGAATCATGCTGATCAGCGCCACGGTTTTGCCGGACTTGCTGGGGCCGAGGAAGATGCCTGTACATGGTACCAGGGGCACCACGGGATCCGAGGGCTGTTTGCTGCTGTACTCTGCCATAGGAAACAGCTTGATCTTCCCCATCTCCTTTGCCTTACTTCCCAAATTCGACGCGGGGAAGCCGCGGCTCCGGAGGCGCAGGACCACGAGCAGGGTGGTGCGCAGGTCGGCCATGGGGGTGTTTCGCTGGCCTGGGCAGTGAGACCGGGGTGAATCTAAAGGCTGGCATGCAACTGAAGTTCATGGGAAGTAAATCCTGGGTAGCTCCCACACGTGCACCGGTTGCTGGGGGACGTTCGCCGTGCTTCACTCGCCCTTCTTCGGCTCTGGAAGCTGGAGTACTACCTCGCACGGCGGTCCGGGCCCTGGAGGTGCGTGGTGGTCGACGCCTTCGAGCCGTCGCAAACCTGCCACCGCTGTAATTAAGGCGTGACCGGTTCTTCCTGCGTCCTTGCTGCGACCTGGCGGGGGCAAGATAGTCAGGGCGCTTTATTCAGCCGCCTCCTGCCGGGGAAGCTCAGAGAGGGGCCGCGCGGGCGCGGGCCTGCTGCTAGTTTCGGGCACTGCTGGCAACGCTTCTCGGGAATGTGGGGCTCCTTCGCTCAGCTGCGGCCCATGGCGCTGGCAGCTGTGCGGCGTCTTGCAACGGCCTCCCACCAAAACGTGGACCGTGCGTTGGCCAGGACGCGCTGGCCCATCTACGCGCTCTGCCCAGCCAAGCGCCGCGGCATTGTATCTATGCCGATCCTCCCTACATCTTCCCAGGCCGCAGCATGAACTACTATGGCACGAGAAGGCGGGGGCATGACCTGGCCTTCCACTCAGAGCTCCGAGACGCGCTCTTCGCAAGCGGCCTGCCCTTCCTCCTGAGCATAAACGACGTGCCTGAAGCCTGGGAGCTCTACAGCTGGGCCGGCTCCATCACAAGGCTGTGCTCGGGCAAGAACGGCTCCAAGCCAGAGCTGCTGGTAGCGCATCAGGGCAATCCTGTGTGTGCCGCAGGAATGGCTGGGGCAATCCTGTGTGTGCCGCAGGAATGGCAGGGGCAATCCTGTTGCCCGAGCAGGATTGAATGAAGCAATCCTGTGTGTGCCGCAGGATTGACGGCAGGGCGTGTGAGTGACGTTGGCGTGGAATTTGTAACGCCTTAGACTTTGCTGAAGGAGCTCAAACGGTGAGCTTCTTTAAATTCGCTGTAGAGAGGGCCCGCAGCAGGCACGCACCGAAGCCGCGGAGCCGGCCTCGCTCAGACCGAAGCCGCGGAGCCGGCCTCGCTTTTCCAAGCCTTTTGCGCACTTTTCGGCCCCAAAGAGAGAGCGGTGACGAAGCGGTGACATCGTTGATGACCGTGTTTTTGGGCCAAAAAGCGCCGTTTTGGACAGGTAGCGAGAGCCCATAATAACATGGTTTAAGCGTTGCGCTGCTCTCCGTAGCGACGTTTCGGAGGCTCGATTCCTCCCGGGGCCTCGGCGGGCTGACGTGTTAGAGACCGGTGACTTCGGCGGTGACAAGCTCGGCGGGCTGACGCGTTACGTGGAAAAGCCTCGGCGGGCTGACGTGCACCTCGGCGGGCTGCCGCGTCAGACACTGGCTGACTCTGGGGCCGTGCCTCGGCGGGCTGACGTGTTAGAGACCGGTGACATCGGCGGTGACAAGCTCGGCGGGCTGGAATTCGCAGGTTTTTCGAGGCAGAACACGGATTTCGGAGCACTGCAAACACCTGGAACCGGTTTTCGCAGGAAAACGAGCGAATTTGGAGCCCCGGGCTGCACTTTTGACGCAGGACACGAAAAAACGCACTTTTCGGAGTTCGCCGTTTTCAGCGCTTTTTGCACCAAAAACGGAGTGGTGACATTGACCGGTGACATCGGAAAAACGTTCAGCGGGTTGAAGAATTTGGCTGTTTTGCAGGGTTTTGGGACCAAAATCCGAAAATTAATTGGATACTATAAGCCTTCTTTCCTTACTACTGACCCTGGCCGCGGCTGCGCAGGTGCTGGATTGCGCTGAGAAGCCCTGCAGCGAGCCGCTGATGCGCTGCCTGCACGCCGCGCGGCTGCTGATCGAAGATGCCGCGCGCACTCTGGAGGAGCTGCAGCTGTGGGGCAACCCGCTCCTGCTGAGAGTGACGCGGGAGGTAGATGGGAGCAGCGTCAGCTGCAAGTCCTGCCCAAAGTGCGGAGGCGCAGTCTTCGGGCAGTGGCGCTATGCCACGTGGGGCGGCTTATTGGCCGCCGTCGGAGCGCATGCCTGCTAAGAAAAAAAAATGATATGTGAAATGCCCCTCGCTTCAGTCCGGGATGCTCTGCCGATCCGCAAGCTCTGCCGCGGCCGCGCTCGCAATCTCCTCGCACAGCGCCGTAGGAATGCTATAAAGCAGCTCGTGCGACTGCCCCCTGACCCTCTCACGCTGACCCCCCATGAGTCGAGGCCCCCCTTGAGCGCCCCTCAGATGCCTCCCGTCCTCCCACGCGTCGCACCGACTGCCGCTCCTGCACAGCCCTCGGCTCGGTCTCCAGCGCATGTTGGTCCTCAGTCGGGTCTGCTTCCTGTACGGAGTCCCGTACTTGCAGTAGGTGACGTCCACCCAGGGTAGGCGCTCCATGAACGGGCGGGTCTTCAGCAGCCCGGTGGCCGGATTCTCTATGACCCACATGAGCGGGTCGAAATGCTCCATGATCTCGAGGGCTCTGAGCACCAGCGCGTCGCCCTCCTCGAGTCGTCGAGGGCGCATCGTCAGAGCTCGGCTGTAATTTGTGCAGACCGGGCTGGCCCAGACCATGTCAAAGTGCCCCGGCGGAAACATAGTGTAGTCCCAGCTCCGGATGTCGCACAGGATCGTGGGCTCAAATTTCGATACGATGTCCAGGGAAACGACCTCCCACCCTGCCGCCTCGAAGGCTCTGCCAATCGACTTTGTGCCGCAAAACAGCTCCAACAGTCTCGGCATGTTTAACAATTACCACCAGCGCAACAAAGCACGCACAGGCAAGGGCGCGGGTCAAGCAGTTTCGCATGCTCGGACCAATCTTTTTTTAATCGGAGACAGAAAAGGATGACGAGCCAGGCTAGCATGTGGAAGTTGGGCGAGGTGCGCTCCAATGCAAAGGGTGGCAAATTCTTGTGCGTGGAGCCGCTGTTTTGGCAGAGCGAAGCTTCGCTGGAAATCCCATGGGAGCCCAGGGCCTTCTCCGAGGGGCAGCGCCCCAGCGTGAGCTTTGCAACCGACGAGCGCGCGAGGCTCTTCTGGGAGCGGGCCGAGACCGATCTGGTCGAGCAGCTGGCGGCCGCGTCCGAGCGCGTCTTCGACGCGAAGCTTACGCCCGAGGCCGTGCGCCAGCGGCTGCTGCCCTCAGTGAGGCAATCGCGCGGCGGCGATTGGATGCTGAAAGCCAAGCTGCTGGCCCACGCGCGCTTCTGGAACGCCGGCGGCACGTTTGCGGACCGCCCCGCTGAGCTGGCTCACTGCGCCGCGCGCGTTAGGCTGAGAGCTCGCAGCTTGTGGTTGATGAGCGGCATGTGCGGGTTGAGCCTTGAGGTCACAGATCTGCGTGTGGAGCCACCTTCTCGAGAGTGCCCGCTGTAGTTTCTTCCGATGCCGCAGCCTTTTTTCCGCTCAGTAAAAAAATTCAGAATGGCCACCTACGTCCTGAAGCGCCGCGAGCAGCTGAGGCCTGTGCTGAGGCCGCCGTTGATGCCGAGGCGCTGAAGCGGGGAGCCTCTCGGGAGGAGGTGAGCCGCCTGCACGGTGAGCTCGCTCGGGGAGCGCCCGTGCTGGAGCGGCTGATTGCAGATGGGCTCGCTGGCAGGTTCCCGGCGGAGGAGGTCGACATCCTGAACTGGAAGGAGATGCTGAAGCGGGCGCAAGACCTGCAGCTTAAGCTTCGCAAGCGCTTGAACCAGCGCGCGGCTCGCAGCGCAGCTCCCGCCATGGCCGAGGAGCGCGGGGAGGAGAGCTGGGCGCCGATGGAAGCGCTCCGCGAGAAGCGCGAGGCCCTGAGGCACGCCGCATTCGCACGCGCGATGTCGCATCGCTGGCCCAGATCGAGAGGGAGCTCTTCGAGGTGGAGGAGCAGCTCGTCAGCAAGAAGATCGCTGAGCGGCTGCCGGTCTCGCTGGCTGCCAAGAGCGCAACCCTCGCTGCCTTGGAGCGGCTTGAGAAGGCGCGCAAGGAGCTGGACGAGGCCTCCAGAGAGCTCCTCGCTGCGCTGAACCTGCAGGGCAGCGCCACCGACTCGCTGTGAGTGATCCGGGATAGAACAGAAGCCAGGACAGAACGCTACAGAAAAAAAGAAGCGCCCGTCCGACCGTCTGAATATTTTATTATTTTTCTATAGAAAGCAATTTATTCAGCTCAAACCAATTCGCGCCATGACCTCCGAGCTGTCTGATCTCATCTGGGGCCGCCTGGGCCTCACCGCCGTCCGGGCGGTGCCTCTGGAGGAGCCGCGCGCTCCTAGCGCCGAGGCCGCTGTGACTGAACTGCGCCCGCGCGGGGCCGCTTGGACCCGCGAGCTGCGGCTGCGCCCTCTTCCTGGGCAGCAGGTCTTCACCATCGACGCCATGCGGCTGCTGGTGGACCGGCTCCAAGACCTGCTGGCGATTCGGCTGCCCTTCCTCGCGAAGGTCAGCTTCCCGATCCTGCTGACGCGCCCGGCTGCGAACGATGAGGACGAGGACCGGGTGGAGCTCACGCACTACTTCCTCAGGCTGGCGCCGTGGATCGTGAGGCCCGCGTCTCCGTCGGCCCGCGCCGGAACCATGATGGCGGCCATCAGGACGAAGTTCCCCGAGTCCGACTGGACCGTCGTGGGCATCACGGCGGCGTATCTGCTGACCGCGCCCTCGCAGCAGCTGGCCGACATGCCCGCGCCCCCGCCGCCCAACGAGGCGGGAGGCTGCTGGAAGGAGCTGCCCGAGACCCTGGCCAAGAAGAAGGCCATCTGGAACCCTCGGAACGAGGACCACCGCTGCTTCTTGTGGTGCGTCCTCGCCCACTGCCTCGGGGTCGACGAGCTCGACAAGCTCCAGCGGTCAAGGGCCACGAGCTGCTCGGGCTCCTTCTTCTACCCCGAGATGAGCCGCCGCGGACACCGCCCCGCGGGATGGCAGCCCGCTCTGGCCGACGCGGGGGTGGACTTCTCTGGCCTGCCGACGGACCGCCCCGTGGGCTTCGACGACATCGACGCCTTCGAGCTCCGCAACGCGGGGCGGGTGGAGGTCTTCGTCTTCGTGTGGCAGCGAACCCTGTGGGCGAACGGGCTGGAGTACTACCACGTCCTCCAGCAGCGCGCCCCGAGCGGCACGGGCGTCGTCCAGCACACCGTGCTGCTTCTGCTGCACAGCGGCCACTACTGCTTGATCCACAACTTCCAGGCGCTGGCCAGCAGACAGGGGCTGACCCTGGGAGCCACGCCCGCCAACACCGGCGGCTGCGCGGAGTACAAGTGCCCGAGGTGCATGGCCCGCTTCACCGCGAAGGCCTCCTGGCAGCGGCACCGCGCTACCCAGTGCTATCGAGAGATAGCCGAGCGCACTCGGAAAGTGCCGCTGCCCGGGCCCGAGAAGAGCCTGCTGCGCTACAGGGGCAAGGCCTCCGCAGAGCTCGCGCCCCTCACGTGCTACGCGGACCTCGAGGTCTACAGCTCGCCCGCCCCGACGGTCCACATAGCGCAGCAGCAGCCGGCGCGCCAGACCGTCGCGGCTTCTTCCTGCTACGTCGCCGTCGGGCGCTGCGGCTACGTGCCGCCCGAGGAGCTGAGGCTGAGGCTCACGCACCACGAGCGGGACAGCGACAAGTACCACGCCGTCCGCGCCATGCTCGACCTTCTCAAGCTGGCCGACCACTACCTCACCTGGAGACGCCGAACTCGGCCCGTCAGCATGACCCGGCGGGAGGAGCTGGAGCACAGGGCCGCCACTCACTGCAGGGAGTGCCTCGCGTCCTTCGAGACCGCCGAGAAGAAGCTCCACCACTGCCACGGCACCGGGCAGAATCTCGGGGCGCTGTGCCACTCCTGCAACATCGCGGCCCAGACGCCCAAGACCATCCCAGTGGTCTTTCACAACGGGGGCGGCTACGACTTCCACTTCCTGCTGCGCTACATCGCCACGATTGGCTCTCCCGTCAGCAGGGCGCCGCGCGAAGAGCTCGGCGAGGACAGCGACAACGAGGGCAGCGAGAGCGAGGCAGAAGGCAGCGAGCCCGAGAGGCCCATGCCCAAGGCCGCGCCAAAGCCCAAGGCCAAGACCGCGCCAAAGCCCCTCACCGGCTGGTGCGCCCTGCAGGCCGCGATCAAGCAGGGCGACTACAGCCACCTCTGCCTCCGAGTCCTCTGCAAGTCGGGCGAGAAGTGCCTGCAGTTGAGCTGGGGCCCGCTGAGGTTCGTGGACAGCATGAACGTCTTCCCCACGAGCCTGGCCAGCATGATCGACGACCTCAGGGCCTGCACCCACAAGCAGCTGCCGGAGCTCTTCCCGCTGATGGCCTCGCGTCACCCCGAGCTGCAGCTGCGCACGCCGACGGACTCTCCGCCCCAAAGACGGCCTCTCAAACAGCGGCGGACGCACTGCGACCTGGAGCAGGCGTGGGACTGCATCCTGCGCAAGCTGCCCATGCCCTTCGAGCACTTCTGCGGCGCCGAGGCGTGGGAGATGCCCGCGGTGTTGGAGCAGCACTGCTACGACAGCGTGCTGGCGGGGAAGGCGGTGAGCGCAGAGGACCACCGGCTGGCCGTGAACACCGCCAACGTCATGGGGTGGGAGACCTTCCGCGAGTTCCACGACTGCTACCTCCACACCGACGTCCTGGCCCTGGCGGACGTGATGGAGAGCTACCGGGACTCCTTCCGGGCGCAGTCGGGGCTCGACACCATCCACTACGTCACGCTGCCCGGGGCCGCCTGGGACGCCATGCTGCGGCACTCGGCCCGCGAGACGCCCATTCACCTCATCACCGACGAGCAGGCCTACAGGGACGTGCGGGCCTCCGTCATGGGCGGGCTGAGCTGCATCTTCCAGCTCTTCGCTCAAGCCAACAACCCCGAGCTGGGCGAGGAGGACTACAAGCCCGAGGAGCCCGTCAGCTGGATCTCGTACTTGGACTTCAACGCCATGTACCCGGCCGCAATGACGCTGCCCATGCCCAACGGCCCCTGCGTGGCGGTCGCCCTGCCCGAAGACAGCGCGGCGAGGCTGAGCTGGCTGCACGAGACGTGCCTCTCGAGCCTGAACTGGGAGTCCGACGCCGAGGAGGTGAGCTACCTGCTCCTCGTGGACTACGACTTCCCCCCGGAGCTGCACGACCACTTGGACTGGGCTCCCCCCGCGCGCATGAAGGTCGGGATGGGCCTGTACGGGCCGCACACCGCGGACATGGCGGAGCGCCTCGGCCTCTCCCCGTCGCCCTGCGAGAAGCTCGTGCCCTTCCTCGGCATGCACGTGGAGGAGGGCGTGGACGGCAAGCGGCTCAAGTTCCTGCGGGATGTGCTGGGCGCCAGGGTCTGGAGGCTGCACAGGGCCTACCGCTTCGCCTGCAGCCGCACAGCGAGCGGAGGCAGCTCAAGACGGCGGGGAGCGTGGTCGCCGAGAAGGTGGTGAAGCTCACCCAGAACGCCATCTTCGGCCGCTGCTGCATGAACCCCGATAAGTTCAGGAACACGAACGCCTACGTGGACCCGGCCAAGTTCGAGCGGGCCGTGGGCAAGAGCTCCGTGACGAACTTCGAGCTCCAGATCAACGACTCGGAGGGGTTCCTGGCCTTCGTGGAGACGCTCAAGACGGACCGCAGCAAGGCCTTCATGAGCGTGCCCACCCAAGTCGGCGCCCGCACGCTGCAGCTCTCCAAGCTCATGATGGAGAAGGCCTACTACCTCCACATGAGGAGGCTCTTCCCGAAGATGAGGCTGCTCTTCACGGACACCGACTCCGTGATGGTGCAGATCTTCGAGCTGCAGGACCCGATGGCCGAGGCGAACCTGAACGGCGCCGCCCTCTTCGACGTGGCCGGCAAGTCCAAGGACCCCGAGAGGGACCTGAGCGCGCTCTCTGCAGCGGCGCGCGCCAAGGCCATCGAGGTGATGGGCCAGCTGGGCAAGCTCGGCGACGAGACCTTCCCCGCCAGGATTCTGGAGTACGTGGGCCTGCGCTCCAAGATGTACAGCATCCTCACGGTCCAGCCCGACGGCGCGCGCAAGGAGAAGCGCAAGATCAAGGGCGTGCCGAAGAAGGCGGTGACCAACGTCCGGCATCTCGAGTACCGGGAGGTGCTGGAGGAAGGCAGCGAGCGCAGGGCGGCCTTCGCGCAGCTGCGCAGCCGCGCGCACGAGTTAGCCGTGGAGACCGTAGAGAAGAAGTCGCTCTCGCCCTTCAACGACAAGGTCGTCGCTCACAACTCGCGGCCGCTGGGGCACTGGCGCAACCTGGAGCAGCTGCGGATGCTGGGCGCTTACGCTCCGCCAGGCTCTGCGCCCTTCGACCTCGTGATGGAGTTCCTCGTGGGGCCCCCGCCTCTGGGGCCCGCTCCGACACTGCCGCTGCGGCTGAGCCGCTGCTGGGCGTAGACTATCGGAGCCTGAAAAAAAGGAAAGATCCCGAGCTCTCGTTTTCTCGTCTTCTCGCTTTCTCGCTTTTATGATTTCGAACCGCCGCAGCGAAGCATTGCTGCTCAATATGACTTCCTCTGCGGCCTTCCGATGCGTGCAGGCATGGCTCCTGGAGAAGCCCGCTGCGTGGGCGGACGAGGACGCTCCCTGCCTTGCGGCTGCTCTGATGGCCCAGCGGCCTCCCTGCGACATGCTACGCAAGCGGCCCCGCGAGGACGCGCTGCTCGAGGCAGAGCGCTCGCACCAGCGGGCTCGCATCGCGGGCCTCGATGGGGAGCTCCTCGTCGAAACGCTGCGCGGCATGGAGCTGGAGCGCGAGAACAGAAATCTCCGCAGGCGGGTGGGCGGCCTCAACGATATCATCGACAGAGATCGCGAGCGAGCCAGGGAGCGCATTGAAGAGGTGGAGCACAGCAACCGAATTCTCCGCCAGCAGGTGGCGCAGCTCAGTAGGATCCTCGCGCAAGCGTACAGATGAAAAAAAGATCCCGAGCTCTCGTTTCGCTTTAATGATTTCGAACCGCCGCAGCGAAGCATTGCTGCTCAAAGAGATGACTTCCTCTGAGGCCTTCCGGTGCGTGCAGGCATGGCTCCTGGAGAAGCCCGCCGTGTGGGCGGAGGCGGACGTTGCCAGCCTTGCGGCCGCTCTGATGGCCCAGCGGCCTCCCGCGCGGGCTCGCGAGGATGCGCTGCTCCAGGCCGAGCGCCTGCACCACCGGCTCCGCATCGCTGGCCTGCGCGGGCAGCTGGAGCGCAGCTACGAGCTCGGCGAGCGAGATCTAGCGTTGCTGCAGACGGAGCGGCATTATGCTTCTCTGCTTGAGGATGAAGTCCACCGTGAGACTTTGCGCCGTGAGGCGCTGGAGCGCCGCGTCGAGATCCTCGAGGAAGAGAACAGAAATCTTCGTAGGCGGACGCACTGACGAGCTAGAAAAAAAGAAGCCCGCCAAATGCTCAAGTGGTCCAAATGCTCGATCACCCGCCGCAGCGAAGCATTGCTGCTCAAAGAGATGACTTCCTCCAAGGCCTTCCGCTGCGTGCAGGCATGGCTCCTGGAGAAGCCTGCCGCGTGGGCGGACGCTGACGCTCCCTGCCTTGCGGCTGCTCTGATGGCCCAGCGGCCTCCCACCAAGCGGCCTCGCGAGGATGCGCTGCTTGAGGCCGAGCGCTCGCAGCGCCGCCGCATCGAGCTCCTCGATAAGCAGCGGGAAGGCACGCTCATGAATGCCCGACGCCTTGCGTGCAAGCTCGAGAATACCGAGCACTCGCAGGAAGTCTTGGAAGAGGTGTGCGAGATCTGCACGGCTCTTCGCACCCCGGCCACGCGCGCACAGCGGGCTGAGCTTGCCCTGCGCTGGTTCGAGAGCGACATCACGTGGTACGGGCGCTGGGAAAATTGGAAAGCCAGAGATGACGAGGGCTCGCCGAGCAGCCCCCGAACCGACGTGAAGGAGCTCATCAGTGAGTGGCAGGCGGAGCTGTTGGAGACGTTGTAGAGACGTAGAGGCACAGTCAAAAAGGAGGTGGGAGCCTGGGGCCTCTCTGTAGCCTCCGCTGGCGGGATTGCACCTCCAACCCCCGCGGTTCGGGAGCTGAGTTTTCGGGGACTTTTCGGAGATCCCTGTGCACCACCTTTTCCGGCCACCCCTCCAAGCCAAACCTCGCCCCCATCTCCCCGCTCTCGGCGGAGACAACCCTGTATACCTTTTCGCTCCAGGCTATCTCGTTGACCCTGTAGGAGCCCCTGCTTTCGATCGGCTTAACCCTGATCCGAACCATATCCCCGACCTTGATTTCCGGGCGGGTCACCTTGTGCTTGGCCCTGCGTTCGATGTTGCGCAGAGCAATCTCTGCCATTTCGGGGTCAGAGTAGGCGAGGTTCGGCGCCACCTGCGTGGTAGCGTGCTTCCTCCCGTTGATTTGGCTCAAGATGTCGGCCAGCATAAGGTGCCACTGCCCCCGCCGGCCCGCTCCGGCTGCTATGCGGCGCAACATGGCCTCCTTGATGGTGCGGATGGTGCGCTCCGCGAAGTAGGCGTGGCCCCTGGTCACCTGCTTCTCGATGTCCCAGAAATCCATCAGCTCCTTGAACTCCCTCTTGAACTCGGCGCCGTCGTCGGAGTACACGTTGGCCGGCACCCCAGGGCTTGGAAGACCTTCTTCATGCCCGCCGCGGTGGTGCTCGCGAGACGGTCCTTCAGCGGCTCCGCGGCCACTTTCTTGGTGAGCGCGTCGATGGCCACCAGCATGATGGGGTAGGGCTTGCCGCCGAAGGCCCTCATGTCGGCCAGGTCCACCTGCAGCTGGTTCATGGGCTCCAGAGGCACGAAGCTGTTGTAGCCTCTCTGCGGTCGGTCATGGTTCACCCGGAGGCCGTCCAGAAACGCCTTCACTTCCTCTCTGGAGATGCTGGGGTCGCGCACCTGAGCCTGCCGCAGCGTCTGCGCTATGCTGCCGAAGCCTGTGCGGGGATCCTCGTAGACGGCCTTGATGGTTTGTCTGCGAGCGTCAGCCATGTTTCTTATGGTTCTTCGGCCCCCGCTGGGCCTGCCAGGCTTCCACCTCGTCCAGCCGGGCCTGGAAGCCCTTGCACACCCCCAGAGCACGCTGGTGAGGTGCGAGTAGTCGAGGGTGACCATCTCCGTGCCGTCGCTCCACCTCGCGGTGCCCGTCAGGTTCTTCCACTTCGCTCCTGTGAAGTCGTTTGACGCGAAGCCCAGCCTCAGGTCCTCGTTCATGTCCGGGCGCTTGTACTGCTTGGCCTCCACGGAGTCGAAGAGCTGCTGGAGCTCTGCCACGTCGGCCTCGGCCATCTCCGTCTTCACCCTGCTGTCCGACAAATTCGTGAAGCTCGTGTTGCAGACCACGTTGCCCGTGTTGCCTGCGATCACGAGGCAGCCGGGTTCCTCTGGTTCGTGGTCAAGGACAGCTGCGTCGAGAGGCTCTTCGTCTGCACCAGCGCCTCATCGTTGATCATGATGAGCTCGCACTGGTGCGTCCCGCCGTCCCGCTCCAGGAAGACCCTGGCGCTCTGGTTGCCAGCAGCCGCAGCTCCGGGCCGCTGTCGGAGGCCGCGCTGTTGTTGGAGATCTGCAGCTTGCTCCAGCCCGCCCAGTTCTTCGTCAGGAAGAGATCGTCCGAGAAGTCTGAGGTGTTGGTCACGATGAGCGTGTTGGAGGCGAAGAGCTGCGGCGCGGAGACCGTGCCCGAGCTCGTCACGTCGCCGCAGACCACGCTGCCCGTTGACACTCCGCCGCTCGTGGCCGTGAAGGTGCAGTCCAGGCTCTCGCAGTCCAGCGGGCCCGCGGAGGCCGCCCCGCTGACAGTCAGCGTGGCGCCCGTGAGCGCCCCGGTGGCTGCGAAGCTCGCCGCCGTCGCTGCGCCCGAGGCCGTCAGCGTCCCCGTGGACACGTCGCCCACCGTGGTGAAGTTCCCGGCGTTGGCCGTGTTGTTGATAGTGAGTGTGCTGCCGGTGATTCCCGTGGCTGAGCTCAGCAGGCCCACGCTGGCCGCGCCGCTGATGCTCAGCGAGCTGCCTGACACGGCCCCTGTGGACGACAGCGCGGCCCCGGCGACGGTGCCTGTGGCTGTGAGCGCGGCGCAGGAGACTGTGCCCGAGGCGTCCACGCCCGTGGTGAACACGTCGGTGCAGTTCACGTCGTTGCACAGCAGCTGGTCGCAGCCCACGTTGCCCTGCGCGGTGAGGCCGTCCAGCGTGGCCGAGCCCGTAGGGCCAGCGAGTCCGCCAGCAAGTCCGTTACTGAGACAGACTCTCCCTCAAAGGCGCTGGCCCTGATCTGCATGCTGTACAGGTCCAGCGTGCCCGCCGACTGCTGCACCAGCCCGGGGATAGAGCCGCCGAAGGCTCCGAAGTGCAGCTTCGCGATTCCGCCCGGCGGCACCGAGAAGTCCAGGCGCGCCGTGCTCCAGACGCCCTGCGAGGGCGTTCCGAGGAAGGTGCCGGTGACGCCCACGTAGTCGTTGTCGGCCGCGCTGACGTACATCACCAAGTTGGAGGCCGTGCCCAGCCGGTACCGGCAGCCGAAGGAGTAGCGTCTCCCCGGCGTCAGCGTGTAGGTGCGCACGATGTTCCAGGCGAAGGCGCTCAGGGTCATGGCGTAGCCCTCCAGCTGGAAGCCTCCCACCGTGAAGCTGGCCGAGGCCACGGAGCTCTGGCTGTTGGAGCGCGCCAGGAAGTTGCCTAGCGTGGTGAGCGTGGGCTCCAGCAGCACCTCGCCCAGGGTGGCCAGCGTGACGTCGTCGGCCCCTCCGTCGAGGAACTCGTGCTTCAGCAGCAGCGCCGAGGCCGCCGTGTCCTCCTCCGCCTCCACCGCGTTGCCGCTCTCCTGGGTTGCGTCCAGGATCTGGAGGCCGTAGACGTCCACCGTTCCAGCCGTCTGGTTGGGCAGGCCCGGCGCCTGGAAGTGCGCCCCGAAGTGCAGCTTCGCCACCCCGTTCGGAGGCACTGTGAAGTACATCTTGGCAGTGCTCCAGGCACCCTGGTCGCCCACGAAGCTGCCGTACAGGGGGTCGTAGACGTTGTCTGCCTCGGACATGTGCACCACGAAGTTGGAGGCCGTGCCGAGCCGGTAGCGGCAGGCGAAGAGAAGCTCTCGGCCCGGGGTCAAGTTGTAGGTGCGCACGATGTTCCACGGGTTCGCCGCCAGGGTCAGGGTGTAGCCGTCCACGCTCACTCCCGCGGTGTGCGTGGCCAGGACCACGCTGCAGCCGCTGCTGGGGCGGACCGTCCAGTTTGACAGCGAGACGTCCGTGGGGGCCAGGATCTGCTCTCCTATGGCGGCCACCACCTCGTCGGCCCCTCCGTCGTCCGGAAAGCGCACTGCTATCTGCAGCGCAGAGGCTGCCTCCGTGACTCCGAGCTTGCCGGCGAGGAGGCCGTCTACTTGTGCGATGGTGTAGTAGCTGAGCAGCGCGGCGGCGATGCTCGAGGCCGTCGCCGTGTCCTGGTCTGCGGCTGAGCGGTACGCCACCAGCGCCGAGGCGATTTGGTTGGCTGTGAAGACGTCCTGGTCCGGGCCCGTCCGGTAGGCCAGCAGCGCGCCCGCGATGGCGGCCTGCGTCTGCGTGTCCTGCGCGCTTGCCGCGCGGTAGTCTCCCAACAGCGCGTCTACCTGCGCCGAGGTGTAGTAGGCCAGCAGCGCGCTGTGATGGCGCTGGTCGTCTCAGCGTCCTGCGCTGCCCCTGTGCGGTAGTCTCCCAACAGCGCGTCTACCTGCGCCGAGGTGTAGTAGGCCAGCAGGGCTGCTGTTATGGCAGCGTCAGTGCCCGCCGTGGAGTAGCAGTCTGCCGTGCTGCTCAGCGTGTCGTCGCCGTTGGCAAGCGCAGCAGAGAGAGGAGCCACGAAATGCAGGTTGCGAACGACGTTACTTCCGCGAACGAGCTCCCAAGTCGTGAAGCCCGCCCAGGCCGGCGCGTTAACAACTCCGCCGCTGCCGGAAAGCTGCAGGGCTGCGAGCTCCTCGAGGATTGCGTCGAGGGCGCTCTGGAGCGTGGTCTCGCTGGCCGAGAGCGCGGCGTTCGTGGCGTTTTTATGTATAAATTGAGAATTGTCATTTGGTAATCTCGATATATATTTATATGTGTTATAGTATTTTCAAATCATTTTATAAATATGTCCTTTTAATATCTGGAATATGTTGCTGAGTTGGACAATTTATGAGGCCGCCAGCAGCGTCGCGTCGGCCTTGGCCCCCTGGAGCGCTGTGATGCTGGCGTCCCGGCTAGAAAGCTGCGCTGCGACGAAGGCCTCGGTGGCGAGACCCAGCAGGGCATTTGCTATCTTGGTGTCTACCTCCAGCGGCGTGTCCAAGCCGTTCACCGTGGAGAGCAGGGAGGCCAGCGCGCTTGCGTCCGCCTTGCCGAGGAGGGCGGCGTCCAGGGCTGCCGTGGTGACGGCGTCCAAGAGGGCCGTCGCTATCTTAGAGTCCACCTCCGAGGAAGTGTCCACGGCCGACTGCGGGGCGTAAGCAGTCAGGGCGCTGGCGTCCGCCTTGGAGGCCTGCAGCCCCGAGATGGAGGCGTCTCGGCTCGCGAGCTCGGAGGCCAGCGCCGCGGCGGTGACGGCCCCCAGGAGAGCGTTGGCAACCTTGGTGTCCACCTCCAGCGGCGTGATCCTCGCCGCTATGTCCAGGGAGTGCTGGTCCACCACCGTCTTGAGGCCGTAGTTGGCGGCCACCGTGGCCAGCGTTGCGTTGTTGGCCGAGGCGATGGAGCCGTTCATGGCCGCCGTGGTGCTGTAGTTGGACAGCTTCAGGTCCACGCTGTCCGGGGTGCTCTTGGTGGCAACCACGCCCTCCTGCACGTCGAAGGCCGACTGGTCTGCCTTGTTGGAGAGACCCGTGGTCAGCGAGCTCTGCAGCGCTGCGATGCTGCTTCCGTGCGCGGCCACCTGACCGTCCGTGGTGGCAAGGGCCGCAGCCGTTGCTAGGGGCGCAATCGCCGGCGCCAGCGCGCTGCTGTCCAGCTTTGAGGCCAGCTCTGCGGTGACTCTGTCGTCCAGGGACTGGATGGCAGCGGCGTTGTTGCCTGAGGCTGCCGTGTTCACCGCCAGGTCAGCCACTTGAGCGTAGGGAGTCAGAGCGAGGGCCAGCGGTCCTGCTGTGACGTGCGTGCCGTCAGTCACCTCTCCGTTGTCCAGGACCTCGGGGATGTTGCCCGTGACAGGTCCTTCAAACATGTTTACATATGTTCTCGCCGACGCCTTAGTCCAGTGGCTATGGGACATTCGGGGGGTCCCGTGCTACCAGTACGCGGTCCTTCAAACATGTTTTGTTAGGAGTAGTCGTTACGATATGGTCGTTGCAGTTTCGCAACACCTCTATTCGCCGGGTGTTCTGATTGTATATCGACTCGCACGCTGAATTGGAAGTGTATAAAATCACCCACTGGGCATGAGGCGATGAATTGGAAGTGGAGGATAAAACCGCCCACTTGGCATGAGGTGATGAATTGGCCGAAGTGGCGCAGTGTCCTATAAAATCGGCCACTGGGCATGAGGCGATGAATTGGCCGAAGATGTCTGGAATGCGATTGAGGGGAAATAACCCTCAATTCAACTTCCCGTGCTACCAGTACGCGAACTCGCCAGAGAACTCGCTTTTCCAAGCCTTTTGCGCACTTTTCGGCCCCAAAGAGAGCGGTGACGAAGCGGTGACACGGTGACATGCTCGGCGGGCTGGAATTCGCCGCTTTTCCGGCCCGAAAGCGGAAAACTGACGTCTGGGGCGGACCCGGAACTGGCAGGAATGCGAGTGAAGGAAAATATCCCTCACTTCAACTTCAGTACACGAACTCGCCAGAGAACTCGCTTTTCCAAGCCTTTTTGCGCACTTTTCGGCCCCAAAGAGAGCGGCAGATTCTCACTGTTTGAGAAACTGCTTCTAAAGTTTTTGGGCCAAAAAGCGCCGTTTTGGACTGGTAGCGAGAGCCCATGGTAAGATGGCTTAGGCGTTGCTTTGCTCTCCGTAGCGACGTTTCGGAGGCTCGATTCCTCCCGGGACCTCGGCGGGCTGACGTGTTAGAGACCGGTGACATCGGCGGTGACGAGCTCGGCGGGCTGACGCGTTACGTGGAAAAACCTCGCGGAAAAACCTCGGCGGGCTGACGTGTTACTCGGGAGCACCTCGGCGGGCTGCCGCGTCAGACGCTGGCTGGCTCTGGGCTGTGCCTCGGCGGGCTGACGTGTTAGAGACCGGTGACATCGGCGGTGACAAGCTCGGCGGGCTGGAATTCGCAGGTTTTTCGGGGTAGAATACGAGATACGGATTTCGGAGCACTGCAAACACCTGCAACCGGTTTTCGCAGGAAAACGAGCGAATTTGGAGGCCCGGGCTGCACTTTTGACGCAGGACACGAAAAAACGCACTTTTCGGAGTTCGCCGTTTTCAGCGCTTTTTGCACCAAAAACGGAGTGGTGACATTGACCGGTGACATCGGAAAAACGTTCAGCGGGTTGAAGAATTTGGCTGTTTTGCAGGGTTTTTGGCCCAAAAAACCAAAATTAATAGGATACTATAAGCTGATGTTCCTTACTACTCCTTGAGTGCCATACACTGAGAGTCAACAAAATCCTGCAAGGCCCTTCAAGCGGCCTCCTAGCGGTGGGGCGGGTCTAGACAGACAGCTTGAGATGTCCTCATAGGTCCATGGAACTTTTGCGACAAGGTCAGTTGCTGGTTTCATTTTTGATGACTCCCTCCTTCGACCTCGCCCTTCTTGTTGTTTGGATTGTGTCCTACACTTGAGTCGGCGATCGTCGGTATGTTCCATGTCTCGAACCTGTTTGCTTGGCTTGCTTCAGAAGCATCAGGAATTTGAGTTGCTGGTTCGACTGCGTGGTGGCCCTGATGTTTTGGCTTTTTGCAATTTCTTGGGTGACCTCCGAGCTTGGGTTTTTTCCCTGTTCGACTCTGGGCTTCAACATGCTCGAGGTCGAAATGATGTTCCTCCTGCACAGCCGGACCGAGGGGGTCCTTCGTGCTCACAATGAACATTTTTCCTTTGCGGATCTTGATCTTGTGAGTTCTGGCCCTCCCTGTAATCTGTCCGATGCAGCTATGGATGTATTCTTTTTGGATTTGGTCGGAAGGATGCTGGCTACCAATTCTTCGGGAGGCAGTGATCACCTGTGGTCTTCGCGAAGTGAAGGTTGTTGTCCTGATGTTTCTTCGGAAATCGTTGATGCCGACCATTCGATGTATTTCATGCTGTGCCAGTCTGGTCTCAAGAGGAGGCTTGCCTAAGACTCACTTTCCTGTGGTGTGCTCCAGGCATTTGCGATTGTCCTGTCATTTGCCCCCTCAATTTCGGTTCCTTGTGCTGCAGCCATCTTGGGAGAGGGGAGTTGGTGCGATTCCTGCGAAGACGTCAGCATACTTGATCTTGTGCGACTTGCCTGGTTTACTTTTGCTTCTGGGGACCGAGTTTGCTTTCAGCCCTTCCGTTCATTCTATTTATCCTTGTGCTTGGAGGCTCAACAGGACAATCAACTCATCCTTGCGTACAACCACCCGGTTCTTGGTGGAAGTTGGGCTGACCACGCTGCACACGATTTCAGCAACTCTAGAAGCGGAACCATTCATCTCGCTGTGCACGATGACAGCAACTCAGGGAGCGGTACAAGAACGCCTGCTGATCGACACATTTCTGATCTCGACTGTGGTCTTGACCTCGGGTCAGCCGGAATGGAGTTTGGTACAGTGGATTTGCAACAACAGAAGGCCCCCGCTCACGCTTGTCAGGTTGAGAACGAACGCCTGCCTGCTCGGATGCCGCTTGTCGTGGTGATCTTCATCGAAAGTTTGACACTGTTCGTGATCTTGCCCTTCCCAGCAAGCGTGAGTCGGACCCTGTTAATGCTTGGATCTTGCAGGATCACAAATGGTGGTGCAAGCAACTTCAGATGGCTGGCCCTTGCAACTGTGCCTCTTTCTATGCGGTCAAGAGGCTTCGCATCCAGACAGATGATGACCTTGGCAGACCCGCCGTCGGTTCCTTTGTACAGGATTCGTCTCACACCTCGAGTGTTGTGACTGGCCAGGATCGGGCAGTTGGCGAATTGCAAGACCCGTGTGAGGGCAATCAAGACTGTGATTCTGCTCGCCCTATTGGGGCCGCTGAAATGTGACAAGATCCCGCCTGTCCAGCATTTTCCCCACTCTTGGTGATAGTCTGGTTCCTTCCGCTGCCCATTTCACCGGCCCTTTGGGCCTTGTTTGTGCCCCGGTTGAGCCCCCGGCCCTTTCTCATGTCGATGTTTCTCAGAATGAGCTAGTTTCTCTTACAGCCACCTGGATTGAGGCAGATCCCACTCCTATCAGTTGTGCACATACGCTGATCGACCCTTCTGCTTTTGATCAGTTGATTGTGGATGGACTTGATTCGCACCAGGTGATCGATTCTGTGAATGTTGAGACTCCGCTGCCTGCAGCCACAGGTCTGGTCTCTTCGGCGCCATCTATGGATCGAACAGTCGAAACGCGTTATTCGTTAATGCTTGACCCCACTCAGCGGGGGTTTTCTGCAATCAATGCCTGTGATTTTGCGGTTGCTGCAGTCACTGCCTGTGACGGTATTCAAGATGTCATTACTGCTCTGGGGAGTGAGGACGTATCTGCCCTCGATGCTGTAGAAGACCCTGGC
This sequence comes from Effrenium voratum, assembly GCA_963377175.1. NCBI lineage: Eukaryota > Dinophyceae > Suessiales > Symbiodiniaceae > Effrenium > Effrenium voratum. The sequence continues at coordinate 950,456 of CAUJNA010001846.1, read as the reverse complement.
CGGTCCCCTGTGTCTAGTTGTGCGTCAACTGTCATTGACCATTCAGCTTTTGAGCAGTTGATTGCTGAAGGACAGGAATTGCCGGGTACATTTATTTCTGAGCCAGCTGTGATCTCCCTTTCTGCTCTTGACGGGCCCGAATGTCATGATTTGTCTACTGGTGAGCCGGCGTTTTGCGCTCTCAGGTCTCCGAATCGCGGTGTTTGTGAGACGGAGTCATCAGCAATCAGTGCCTGTGTATTTCACTGTGCCTTGGATGTTTTTTTTGAATCTGTTGAACGGGACAGCCCTCCCGACGCTGGTATTCTGATGGAACGACTTTCATATGTTCCCAGCGCTGTTGCGCCTGTGCCAGGTGGTCCCCTGACCTCGCTGTGGAATGAGGATGCAGACTTTTTCGCTGCCGAGATACTGCATTGTGAGGCCCTCACAGCTTTGGATTCGCAGGCCGCTGCATTGGTTTCCTTTCATGTCGGTGTACAGTGTCTCACAGAGTGGATCGCGTTTGATCACAAATTTCTTGAGTATCCTGAGGTCGGCCGACTCGACACCAGTTTTTCATTGATCTTTGATGTTGGGCACCTGAATTTCGATGTCAAAGATATCACCCGAAGTCCTAACCGTTGGCTTTGTGATGTCTTGGCTCGGTTGGCTGGTGGTGAGGTTGGTCTGTTTCTTTGTGGTACCCAGGTCGATGGTGAGTGTTGGCGTGGTCAAGGTGTTTCCTATGCCGCCATCATGCTTGATTCTGTGCCGCCCGGAACTGAGTGCCTTTGCATCCATTGCCTGAGACCGTGTGATCCGAGTGGCACCTGCCCGGAATGCAGTTCACTGCCACTCCAGTGTGCCCAATGCTCGCCTTTGCCCCGTGTGGGTCTGGCCCATTTCCCAGTGACATCGCCTGTGGGCCATGACTTCGCCGACTGCGTCATTCGTGAGAATTCATATGTTGATTTCCGACGCCTGCAAGCTGAGTGCAACAGTCGCCTTGTCTTGATCAATTTCCCAGCTAAGGTTGTGTGCCAGCTTTCTGAGGGATGGCTTTGCAGCGATGTCGACCATGAGGAGCACGATTTTCTGCTTTATCTCTCTGGTTTTGACCTCAGTTTGGAGCCTGGATACAAGATCGGGTTGATCGGTGCATGCACTGCGGGCATCAAGGGATCCCTTCCGGCCATTTTCATGCTTGCCTGTAATCCGCGGTCAGCCCTGGTGCGCCCTTGGCAGGAAGATATGCCCCCAGTTGTGCTTGACCTGTTCGCAGGGATTGGAGGTTGGCACCGTGGTCTCTCTGCATTTGATCTGCCCGAGGTATTCACTCTGTCCATTGAGTGTTCCGTTGATGCTGCTTCCAAGCACGCGATGAATTCCGGAGCGGTTGTGCATCGTGACCCAAACGTGCCGATCGACCTTTTTGAGACTCCACATGTCTTGCTGGTTTCTCGCATTGAGGATCGTCGATGGTGGCGCTGGCTTGCCCGTTTTCCGGTTGCGAGACTCGTCGGAAGCCCGCCTTGCCCTCCATGGAGCTTTGCTGCTGGTGGAAGCCCCAAAGTCTCGACAGTGCGGAAGGCCTGCTTCTGGTTCATGCCTTGTGTATTGCCCATCTGACATTTTGCATGAGTGGTGGATTTGAGAATGTGCGCACCCTGCGTCGGCACCGTCACAGACTTGTTCTTGATAAGATTTACCGGCAGCTTTTCGGGTCCAGTATCGCATTGTTTGACACTGATCTTGCAGTATTGTCTGGTTTCAGCCGGCCTAGACTGGTAGTGCTTTTGCCTCGTACTGCCTCTGGCACCTTTGACGGTGCTGAGATCAACCTGCCAGGACGTGGTTTGTCACAGACAGGAGCATTGCTTGGTCTCTCTGAGGCCAGTGACCCGTGCTTGCAGCCTGATGTAGGTGCCCGAAGATTGTTGTCGGACCCTGCTTTGCTTCCGGCTCAGTTCCATCACGGTGATGCACCCCCGAGCGTTGCCTCTGAGGTGCTTCGGGCCAGATGCATCTTGCCCACATCAAAGCGTGTTCCATGCCTGGTTGCGTGTTACCGAAGGCAGCATCTGTTGCCCAACCTGCAGGTGAAAGGGTGCCTGGCTTTCCTCGTCTGGGATCGCTTGGTTGCAGGATCGCGAATTCGATACCTTGCTGCCTTTGAAGCTGCTCGCATGATGGGATTCGGTGTCAATTGGCTTTTCACCGATGAAGGTCAGGATGTTCTCAGGCTTGGAAATTGCTTCGCTCCTTTGCAATCCGCCATTGTGTGGTACAAGATCTTCGTCGGGGACGGAATCACGCCGGAGCAGAGTATCACCCAGGTGCTTTACAGGATGTTGCTGCAAGGTCCGCTTGCCTTTGTGCTGATCGCTCGGTCGTTCCGTATTGAGAACCAGCTTGTCAGACGTTTGGTTTTGGCTACTTATTTGCAAGGTGAGCAAGCTGTCCAGGTCAGTTTCAACTTGAATGGCGATCGTAGATTCCTTCTTGGCACCACTTCACGGAGTTCCAGCGACAGTGATGCCCTCCTCTCGGCCTTGCCTTCACGCCATAAGTCACTGCAGTTCCGCATTCTGAGTGCTTCTGCTGGAGACGGTGGATCCAGGTGCCTGGAGGTTGCCTTTCAGCCAGTTCCCTTTCAGGTTGAGCCGCTTGGTTTTGTGACAATTCATGTCTACAGAGAACTCCCATCAGGGCGCGCTGGTGTGAAGGGGACGTGGAGCTGTGGGAGCCCGGCAACTTCCAGGACGACGGGGCAAGAGGGTGGGAATGTGCTTTGCGACCAAGCCCAAACCGGGGCCGCCCGCACCGAGCTTAGAGCCAGCTGCAGGCGCCGTTGAGGTGAGCGCAAGGGCAAGCACGTAAAGTGCAAGAATGACTTGGAGCGCTGCCTCTTCTGGAATCCGGCCGGCAACCGCGTGCCGTGCCGGAGTTCGCGCGCCGCAGGCGCGCTTGTGGAGGACGTGTGGCTCATGGCCCAGGCGCCGTGCTGCCCGTTCGGCTGCCGCCTCCAGTCGGAGCTTTGACCCTGGGCGCCCACGTACAGGTGGCGCAGCGTGAGGTGGCAGAACTCCGGTCCAGGCGCACGCGGTTGTGGTAAGGCCCTGGCCTGGCGCAGGTCACTGCTCGGCCGGGGGCAGCAGCTTCTGGTCTTGTGGCCGTGAAGGTGAACGAGCTGCGGGGCCAGAACGAGCGCAAGCTTCCAGCTGCCCTGCGAGGAGAACGTGCTGCAGAGCGCCTTCGAGGACAACCGCTCTGGAGGAGGTCTTTGACGCCATGCTGCGCCAAACTGGAGGCGCCGGCAGCTCCGCCAGAAGGTGCGAGAGTTCTGCGTGTGGCGCAACGCGCTCATGCGCGTGCTGAGCTTGCAGGGCGATCGACAGCTCCGGCGCTGAAGGAGCACCGTGTGCTCTTGGCCGACGGGCACTGCTACATGGCCGTGAAGCGGGTGCTGGAGCGGCAGGCGCCCTGCCCGCCCATCCAAGAGTGGAGGCCTTGACGTGCAGCCGGGGCTGTTCTGGCGCTGCGCAGGCGCGGCGCCAGCTTGTGGCCTCGGCGAGAGGCTGAGCCGGAGGAGCACGAGGTGCTGCGGAGGTGGTCGAGGAGGCGTGGGGAGGAGTACCGGGGCCAGCGCCTGGCCGGCCATCTTCCTGAAGCTGCTGAAGGAAGCGGGAAGTGCCCGGCGCAGGAAAGGCAGAAGACCCTGGCCGCGCAGAACGGCAAGTGCGCGCAGACCCTGCAGGCGCTGTGCGGCGCCACAGCGAGACGCTGCGTGGTGCGCTGCGCAACGGGCTGGCCCCTTCCCCCTGCATGTGCTGCCGGACCTGGGCTGCTGCGACGCGAGGCAGTCCTGCCTGAATCTGTTGCCTACGTGGGGCCCTCCTAGAGCTGGAGACACAAGTCATCCACATAGATTTGAGTTGTTGTCAAACAACCAATGGGTGTAGCCAAACAGCAGCCCGCAGAGCATGAGGGTGTGGCCGGGGCTGCGCCTTGAAGCTTGGCGTTTCAGAGATTGAAAAGAAATTGTTCGCTCAAGTTGTTCGCGCCATTTTGAAAAACTTCGATTCTTTCTTTGCACAAGATCTTTTTTTAATTAAAAAAATTTGAAAAGAAAGCCGCGACCGCGTTTGACAAGCCAATCTGATCCCCTTATGGGGGCCGGCGGAAAGGCTGTGGAAGTGGAGCGGCGGAGTGTCGACGGGCAGCGTGGTCTGCGGCGACGTGACGAGCTCGGGCACGGTCTCCGCGCCGCGCTCTTCGTCCAACACGCTCATCGTGACCAACACCTCCGACTTCTCGGACGATCTCTTCCTGACAAAGAACTGGGCGGGCTGGAGCAAGCTGCAGATTTCCAACAACAGCGCGGCCTCCGACAGCGGCCCGGAGCTGCGGCTGCTGGGCAACCAGAGCGCCAGGGTCTTCCTGGAGCGGGACGGCGGGACGCACCAGTGCGAGCTCATCATGATCAACGACGAGGCGCTGGTGCCTAGCTCGCTCGCGCTCTTTGTCGATGAGATTGTTAAGGCCGTCCACCCGGCGTTGGAGATTTCTGTTGTCGCGCTCCCGCTCCTCGCAGCGCAGGGCTTCATCGAGGAGCTCCTCGTCGAGCTGCGCGATGATATGCCGCTGTGCGAGCGCTCGGCCTCGAGCAGCGCGTCCTCGCAGGCCGCTTGCGTAGCATGTCGCAGGGAGGCCGCTGGGCCATAGAGCAGCCGCAAGGCAGGGAGCGTCCGCGTCCACCCACGCGGCGGGCTTCTCCAGAAGCCATGCCTGCACGCATCGGAAGGCCGCTGTGGAAGTCAGCTTGAGCAGCTGCGGCGGATCTCATTATCGAGAAAGCGAGAAAACGAGAGCTCGGGATCTTTTTTTTCCGGTTCCGACAGTCTACGCCCAGCAGCGGCTCAGCCGCAGCGGCAGTGTCGGAGCGGGCCCCAGAGGCGGGGGCCCCACGAGGAACTCCATCACGAGGTCGAAGGGCGCCTGGCGGAGCGTAAGCGCCCAGCATCCGCAGCTGCTCCAGGTTGCGCCAGTGTCCCAGCGGGCGCGAGTTGTGAGCGTCGAGGCCGTAGACCTTGTCGTTGAAGGGCGAGAGCGACTTCTTCTCGACGGTCTCCACGGCGATCTCGTGCGCGCGGCTGCGCAGCTGCGCGAAGGCCGCCCTGCGCTCGCTGCCTTCCTCCAGCACCTCCCGGTACTCGAGATGCCGGACGTTGGTCACCGCCTTCTTCGGCACGCCCTTGATCTTGCGCTTCTCCTTGCGCGCGCCGTCGGGCTGGACCGTGAGGATGCTGTACATCTTGGAGCGCAGGCCCACGTACTCCAGGATCCTGGCGGGGAAGGTCTCGTCGCCGAGCTTGCCCAGCTGGCCCATCACCTCGATGGCCTTGGCGCGCGCCGCTGCAGAGAGCGCGCTCAGGTCCCTCTCGGGGTCCTTGGACTTGCCGGCCACGTCGAAGAGGGCGGCGCCGTTCAGGTTCGCCTCGGCCATGGCGTGGAGCGGGTCCTGCAGCTCGAAGATCTGCACCATCACGGAGTCGGTGTCCGTGAAGAGCAGCCTCATCTTCGGGAAGAGCCTCCTCATGTGGAGGTAGTAGGCCTTCTCCATCATGAGCTTGGAGAGCTGCAGCGTGCGGGCGCCGACTTGGGTGGGCACGCTCATGCAGGCCTTGCTGCGGTCCGTCTTGAGCGTCTCCACGAAGGCCAGGAACCCCTCCGAGTCGTTGATCTGGAGCTCGAAGTTCGTCACGGAGCTCTTGCCCACGGCCCGCTCGAACTTGGCCGGGTCCACGTAGGCGTTCGTGTTCCTGAACTTGTCGGGGTTCATGCAGCAGCGGCCGAAGATGGCGTTCTGGGTGAGCTTCACCACCTTCTCGGCGACCACGCTCCCCGCCGTCTTGAGCTGCCTCCGCTCGCTGTGCTTGAGCTCCATGAAGCCCGCCATGAAGGGGCTGCAGGCGAAGCGGTAGGCCCTGTGCAGCCTCCAGACCCTGGCGCCCAGCGTCAGGAACTTGAGCCGCTTGCCGTCCACGCCCTCCTACGTGCATGCCGAGGAAGGGCACGAGCTTCTCGCAGGGCGACGGGGAGAGGCCGAGGCGCTCCGCCATGTCCGCGGTGTGCGGCCCGTACAGGCCCTTCCCGACCTTCATGCGCGCGGGGGGAGCCCAGTCCAAGTGGTCATGCAGCTCCGGGGGAAAGTCGTAGTCCACGAGGAGCAGGTAGCTCACCTCCTCGGAGTCGGACTCCCAGTTCAGCCCCGAGAGGCACGTCTCGTGCAGCCAGCTCAGCCTAGCGGCGTTTTCTTCTGGCAGGGCGACCGTCACGGGCATGGGCAGCGTCATTTCGGCCGGGTACATGGCGTTGAAGTCCAAGTACGAGATCCAGCTGACGGGCTCCTCGGGGTTGTAGTCCTCCTCGCCCAGCTCGGGGTTGTTGGCTTGAGCGAAGGGCTGGAAGATGCAGCTCAGCCCACCCATGACAGAGGCCCGCACGTCCTAATGGGAATGGGAGTCTCGCGGGCCGAGTGCCTCAGCCCCGACTGCGCCCCCGACTGCGCCCGGAAGGAGTCCCGGTAGCTCTCCATCACGTCCGCCAGGGCCAGGACGTCGGTGTGGAGGTAGCAGTCGTGGAACTCGCGGAAGGTTCTCCCACTTCTGCGGCGCCGAGGCGTGGGAGATGCCTAGCAGCACTGCTACGACAGCGTGCTGGCAGGAAAAGCGGTGAGCGCAGAGGACCACCGGCTGGCCGTCAACACCGCCTATCTCATGTGCTCGAAGGGCATGGGCAGCTTGCGCAGGATGCAGTCCCACGCCTGCTCCAGGTCGCAGTGCGTCTGCCGCTGTTTGAGAGGCCGTCTTTGGGGCAGAGAGTCGGTCGGCGTGCGCAGCTGCAGCTTGGGGTGAAGCGAGGCCATCAGCGAAAAGAGCTCCGCTGCTTGTGGGTGCAGGCCCTGAGGTCGTCGATCATGCTGGCCAGGCTCGTGGGGAAGACGTTCATGCTGTCCACAAACCTCAGCGGGCCCCAGCTCATCTGCAGGCACTTCTCGCTCGGAGGCAGAGGTGGCTGTAGTCGCCCTGCTTGATCGCGGCCTGCAGGGCGCACCAGCCGCTGAGGGGCCTTGGCGCGGCCTTGGCCCTGCCCTTGGGTGCGGCCTTTGGCGCAGCCTTGGCCATGGGCATGGGCCTCTCGGACTCGCTGCCGCTTCCTTCTGCCTCGCTCTCGGTGCCCTCGTTGTCGCTGTGCGCGGTGCCCTGCTGACAGGAGAGCCCATCGTGGCGATGTAGCGCAGCAGGAAGTGGAAGTCATAGCCGCCCCCGTTGTGAAAGACCACTGGGATGGTCTTGGGCGTCTGGGCCGCGATGTTGCAGGAGTGGCACAGCGCCCCGAGATACTGCCCGGTGCCGTGGCAGTGGTGGAGCTTCTTCTCGGCGGTCTCGAAGGACGCGAGGCACTCCCTGCAGTGAGTGGCGGCCCTGTGCTCCAGCTCCTCCCGCCGGGTCATGCTGACGGGCCGAGTTCGGCGTCTCCAGGTGAGGTAGTGGTCGGCCAGCTTGAGAAGGTCGTTCAGCATGGCGCGGACGGCGTGGTACTTGTCGCTGTCCCGCTCGTGGTGCGTGAGCCTCAGCCTCAGCTCCTCGGGTGGCACGTAGCCGCAGCGGCCGACAGCGACGTAGCAGGAAGAAGCCGCGACGGTCTGGCGCGCCGGCTGCTGCTGCGCCCCTGTAGCGCAGCAAGCTCTTCTCGGGCCCGGGCAGCGGCACTTTCCGAGTGCGCTCGGCTATCTCTCGATAGCACTGGGTGGCGCGGTGGCGCTGCCACGAGGCCTTCATGGTGAAGCGGGCCACGCACCTCGGGCTCCATGCAGCCGCCGGTGTTGGCGGGCGTGGCTCCCAAGGTCAGCCCCTGCCTGCTGGCCAGCGCCTGGAAGTTGTGGATCAGGCTGTAGTGGCCTGTGCAGGAGAAGCAGCACGGTGTGCTGGACAACGCCCGTGCCGCTCGGGGCGCGCTGCTGGAGGACGTGGTAGTACTCCAGCCCGTCCGCCCATAGGGTTCGCTGCCACACGAAGACGAAGACCTCCACCCGCCCGGCGTTGCGGAGCTCGAAGGCCTCGATGTCGTCGAAGCCCACGGGGCGGTCCGTCGGCAGGCCGGAGAAGTCCACCCCCGCGTCGGCCAGAGCGGGCTGCCAGCCCGGGGGGCGCGTTCCTCGGCGGCCGGCCAGCTCGGGGTAGAAGAAGGAGCCCGAGCAGCTCACGGTCCTCTTCCGCTCGGTCTTGTTGAGCCCTTCGACCCCGAGGCAGTGGGCGAGGACGCACCACATGAAGCAGCGGTGGTCCTCGTTCTGAGGGTTCCAGATGGCCTTCTTCTTGGCCAGGGTCTCGGGCAGCTCCTTCCAGCAGCCTCCCGCCTCGTTGGGCGGCGGGGGCGCGGGCATGTCGGCCAGCTGCTGCGAGGGCGCGGTCAGCAAATACGCGGCCGTGATGCCCACGACGGTCCAGTCGGACTCGGGGAAGCGGGAGCGCTCGAGCGCGACCTCGAACTTCGTCCTGATGGCCGCCATCAGCGCGGGCCGACGGAGGCGCGGGCCTCACGATCCACGGCGCCAGCCTGAGGAAGTAGAGCGTGAGTGTCCTCGTCCTCATCGTTCGCAGCCGGATCTGGAAGCTGACCTTGGCGAGGAAGGGCAGCAGGTCTTGGAGACGGTCCACCAGCAGCCGCATGGCGTCGATGGTGAAGACCTGCTGCCCTGGAAGAGGGCGCAGCCCTGTCACAGCGGCCTCGGCGCTAGGAGCGCGCGGCTCCTCCAGAGGCACCGCCCGGACGGCGCTGAGCCCCAGGCGGCCCCAGATGCGATCGGACAGCTCGGAGGTCATGGCGCGAATTGGTTTGAGCTGAATAAATTGCTTTCTATAGAAAAATAATAAAATACCCGGTCGGTCGGACAAGCGCGTCTTTTTTCTGTCCGGGATTCTGTTCTGTCTGTAGCGAGTCGGTGGCGCTGCCCTGCAGGTTCAGCGCAGCGAGGAGCTCTCTGGAGGCCTCGTCCAGCTCCTTGCGCGCCTTCTCAAGCCGCTCCAAGGCGGCGAGGGTTGCGCTCTTGGCAGCCAGCGAGACCGGCAGCCGCTCAGCGATCTTCTTCGTGACGAGCTGCTCCTCCACCTCGAAGTCTGCGAGCCGCGCGCTGGTTCAAGCGCTTGCGAAGCTTAAGCTGCAGGTCTTGCGCCCGCTTCACCATCTCCTTCCAGTCCTGGATGTCGACCTCCTCCGCCGGGAACCTGCCGGCAAGCCCATCAGCAATCAGCCGCTCCAGCACGGGCGCTCCCCGAGCGAGCTCCTCCAGAGAGGCTCCCCGCTTCAGCGCCTCGGCATCAACGGCGGCCTTCAGCACAGGCCTCAGCTGCTCGCGGCGCTCCAGGACGTGGGTGGTCATTCTGAATTTTTTTAATGAGGAAAAAAAGGCTGCGGCATCGGAAGAAACTACAGCGGGCACTCTCGAGAAGGTGGCTCCACACGCAGATCTGTGACCTCAAGACTCAACCCGCACATGCCGCTCATCAGCCACAAGCTGCGCGCTCTCGCCTAACGCGCGCGGCGCAGTGAGCGGGGCGGTCCGCAAACGTGCCGCCGGCGTTCCAGAAGCGCGCGTGGGCCGGCAGCTTGGCTGCCTCACAGAGGGCAGCAGCCGCTGGCGCACGGCCTCGGGTGTGAGCTTCGCGTCGAAGACGCGCTCGGATGCGGCCGCCAGCTGCTCGACCAGATCGGTCTCGGCCCGCTCCCAGAAGAGCCTCGCGCGCTCGTCGGTTGCGAAGCTCACGCTGGGGCGCTGCCCCTCGGAGAAGGCCCTGGGCTCCCATGGGATTTCCAGCGAAGCTTCGCTCTGCCAAAACAGCGGCTCCATGCACAAGAATTTGCCACCCTTTGCATTGGAGCGCACCTCGCCCAACTTCCACATGCTAGCCTGGCTCGTCATCCTTTTCTGTCTCCGATTAAAAAAAGATTGGTCCGAGCATGCGAAACTGCTCGAGCCGCGCCCTCGCCTGTGCGTGCTTTGTTGTGCTGGTGGTAATTGTTAAACATGCCGAGACTGCTGGAGCTGTTTTGCGGCACAAAGTCGATTGGCCGAGCCTTCGAGGCGGCGGGGTGGGAGGTCGTCTCCCTGGACATCGTGTCGAAATTTGAGCCCACGATCCTGTGCGACATCCGCTCACCGGGCTGGAGGCAATAAGATCCGTCTCGGACCTTGGAATAAAAGCCCTCTAGGTAGTGGCGCTCACCGGGCTGGAGGCGGAAAGGTCCGTCTCTCCACAATGATCCGTCTCTCCACAATGATCCGTCTCGGGGATTTCTCGCTCCCAGGAGAGGCGCTCACCGGGCTGGAGGCAATAAGATCCGTCTCGGACCTGGGAATTAAAGTCTTTTAAGGAGAGGCGCTCGCCGGGCTGGAGGCAAAAAGATCCGTATCGGACCTGGGAATTAAAGTCATTTAAGGAGAGGCGCTCACCGGTCTGGAGACGGAAAGATCCGTCTCGGACCTGGGAATTAAAGTCTTTTAAGGAGAGGCGCTCACCGGGCTGGAGGCGGAAAGATCCGTCTCGGGGATTTCTCGCTCCCAGGAGAGGCGGACGCTGGGCTGGAGGCGGAAAGATCCGTCTCTCGGCGATGATCCGTCTCGGGTAGAGGGAGGAACACTCACCCGAAATGATCCGCGCCCGGGTGGAATCGAGCCCGCAGTCTGTAAGCTTCAGAGCTGCAGAGCCTCTTCCAATTGAGCTATGGACCCTTACTAGTCAAGCACGGAGACTCCTGTGCCAGAGAGCGTCACCAGCTGATAGGCTATCAGGTGGATGAACACATCCGTCATCGTGCCGTCGAGCGCCTTGAAAGTGAACCAAGCCAGGTCGCCCGAACGAGTGCTGACGCCACTGAGGGGCATCTTGGGCACTCGCTCTGTCGGGAAGCCCGCGATGAAGCTGTGGCGCAGGTAGCCAGCGCGGTCGATGTCGATGTTGCGCACCGTGTCGTCGTAGGTCCCGCAAGGACCGAGAGGAAGTGGAAGTGCTCCGAGGCTCCCTTCATAGGGTTGTGCGGGTACTGCAGGCTGCCCAGCTGCATCTGCGACTCCAGGAGACTGTCTTCCTGCCTGGCCGCTCCGATGGGGCCGCGTCGTTGTCCCAAAAAGTCACGAACGCTCCCATGAGTTTCGTGAAGGCGCGTGCGACGGTGACGTTGTGCTCCGCCACGCCCGGAGGCACCGTGGACTGCTGCGTGTGCGCCGTGGGGTAGCTGAACACGAGCGACCTTCCCGAGAGGAGCACGCGGTTGAAGGACTCTACCAGCGCAGAGTCCAGGACGACCTGGGAGGCCAGAACTCGGACGTTCTGGATCTCGAAGTCGGTGCTGAGCGTGGCTCCCGCCGGGTGCGCCCCGGCGTTCTCGGACCACAGCGCAGTCGTCGCGTCCGCGAACTCGATCTCTATCACCAGGTTCAGCTGCGGCGGCAGCATCTTGCCGCAGCGCAGGATGCCCACCATGGTGGGGCGCAGCAGCACGTCCGCGTAGCCGCTCTGGTGCACCGCGCGGGGCGTCCGAGAGTTGTTCACCTCGTCGAAGCCCTCCACGGCCTTGTTCTGGTTGTACTCGCGGCCCTTCAGCAGGTCACGCGGCCACGGTGCGGCCGTAGTAGTTAATGTCGTCGCAGCGCTGGCCGTTGGCGAAGACCTGGATCCTCTGGATGAAACAGGCGGGGTTCGGAGTGGCAGGCGCCAGCGGGTTGGTGGCGTCCGTGTTTCTGACTCTGAAGGCGATCTTGATAGACTCGGGGTCGATGAACGAGGTGCCGCTGGTCAGCGGAATGCGGCAGACCCTCGAGGTGGCGGGAGAGAAGGAGCTCAGCGAGCTGGGGAAATACTGCACGTCGTGCCGTGCGGTCACGTAGTTGGTGTTGCTGGTTTTCAGCTTGTAGTCCAGGCTCTGCATCAACTCATCCTGTGCTCCGGCTGTGACTACCTCCATGCTTCTTTACATGTAGCGCAACATAGCTCGGCGGAGGCAGGCGGCTCTGGCGTCCTGAGCTGCGAGAGCTTGCCCGGGAGTTCGGCTGGGACTGGGGCAGAGTCACAGGGTTCAGGCCCCAGGAGAAGGCGCGGCGTGTGATTGGTCTGCGCCTGGACTCTGAAGCCAGACTGCGAGGAGGCGCGGCTGCTTGCGGGGCTGCCTGAAGTGCTGCTGCCGGAGCGCAGCGTGAAGTGCTGGGGCTGAGTGGCGTCATTCATGTTGTTGGCGGACCGGACGTCCTGCACGGCCGCGTCCTCGCTGCCCTGCTGAGGCCGGAAGAGCGTGTTCTCCAGCGCCCAGCCCGTGCCGCGGGCCAGGCCGTAGGCTGCGCCGCCTGCGAGTCCCACAGCCAACCCAGCCGTCGCCGCTGCGCCGACTCCTGCCGTGGCAGCCAGCGTTCCAGCAACCTCGCCCGCCGTGGGTGCGAGGGCTGCTGCTCCTTCTGCCAGGCCTCCCAGGTACCCGAAGGCCCCGCCCACGCCCTCTGCGGCAACGGCAACCTCTCCCTCCTCCGCAGCCACTGCTGCCGTCTCCTCTATGGCCTGCGCTGCGCCACGCTCCACCTCCTGCGCGCGCTGCCCCGCCTCGTCCAGGAGGCGCTCTACGTCGTCGGGTCGGCCTATGATCTGCGGCGGCGGCTGCGGCTGCGGCCCTGGGCGGGGCATCACATTTAGGCGCACGTACTCGGCAGCGTCCTGGGGGAGCTGGGAGCGGAAGGCCTGCGCCGCCGCGAGCCCTGCTGCTCCTGCGCCCACAAGGTCCGCTGCTGCCTGCGCTCCGTCGGCCGCGCTGCGCAGACGGCCCGTGATGGAGGGCGGGCCCTGTCCGTTGTTTGTCAGCGCGTCGGCCTCGGGGTCTCCAGCCAGGTCGTCCTCGACGAAGCGGGTTCCTCCGTAGCCCTGGTACATCCGGGCAAGTCGCACGTCCTCGTCCGTGGCCTCGGCGGGAGTGCGGAAGCCTTCCTCTGGAATCGCCCTCAGGGGCGTGTGCTGCAGAGGCTGCGGGTTGGGGTCCTCGCTGGACTGCACGAAATCGTCCAAGTAGAAGTGGCTCGTGACGAACGTGGTGGCCTTGCGGTCCGGCTGGTCCAGGGGCAGCGGCTCGTTCCGCTCCAGGTAGCCCACAACCTGCTCGAAGCGCGGGCGCTGGCTGAAGCCGTGGGCCCGAAGCGTCTTCATTTTACTGGGTTGCGCAACTTCGCCCGCTGCGCGTTCCACGCCCCTGCGCTCGGCGCGCGCGTAGCGCAGCTGAGGGACCTGGCGGTGCACGGCCTCCGTCAGCCGGCTCACGTTGTCCAGGTGCCGCTGGCCCTCTTGGGCTAGCCGGCGCTCCCCAAGCCAATTATTGAAGGCCGGCGCCTCCTCCAGCTCTCGCTGGCGCTTCAGCAGCAGCGGCTGCAGGTCGTGGCTCGGATAAGTCTTGCGAAACCACCGGAGCATCTGAGGCTCGTTGCAGTTAGACTAGACCTTGCCCATCTTTTTTCTATAAAAAAACCTAGGGTCCTCCCCACACTTTTAGCAACATTTTAAAACAGCACCTCAAAAAGCACATTTTGAAAAATCAACATTTTACAGCAGGTAATTTCCTAGTAAGTTCATCCATATTTTAAAATATAAATTTTAAAAAATAAATTTTCAAAAAAATATAAATTTTTAAAAAAATTTTAAAAAATAAATTTTACAAAAAATTAAAAAATAAATTTTACAAAAAAAATAAAAAATAAATTTTCAATAAATATTATTCCAGAAATTATGATAAATTATTATACAATAAATTTTATCACAAATTTTGTAGACATATTATGGGCAAGGTCTGGTTCATTCGTTTTTTACGGGCACCATTCTTTCTTAATTCTTTCTATTATTTTATCACACGTTGTTTCATTATAAATATTACTTCTTATTTGTTTTCTAAACATTCCCATTATTCCAATTGCACGTGTTATTGTATATCTAAGTTCGTGAGTTTTACACCGATCATTTAAAACCTCATGTAAAAAATCAAGGTCATTATCATTCAATGTTTCATATTTTAAACGTTTAATGCTAGAAGACATATTGTATAATCTTTTTACCATGGTATAATACTTAAAAATAAAGTCATTAGCGTTTCCTTCATCATCGCCCTCATATAATAAATTATCAAACCCTTCTATAGTTAAGAAATTATTCATTTCAATAAACACAAATATTTCTAAATCACCATCAATAGTTTCATTATTTCTAATATCAATATCTTTGTTATTCATATCATCAATTTTGTTTATAATTCTATTACAATTATTGCATATCATATATTGACAAATATAATTACAAACGCCATTTGTAAAACCCTGTTCAATTGGTAATTTTAGCATTTCGCAGTCTTCACACTTATAACTCATAAACTTTTTTCAATATATTTTTAGCATCATGGACTGTATCACTCATCACACTATATAATAGTATTATAAAATATTTCTTTAAATACTTTTACAAGAATTTTAGTTTTAAATTAAAATGAAATTAATAAATTCAAATTAAATTAGGTTATGTAGATAAAATTTCATAATTTAAGTTCAGGATAATAATTTAATTGATGACTACTAAGTTGTATATATATCGTACGTCTTTCATGCATTATTTTTAAAATAATATTAATATCTCTCACTGTATTTTTAACATTAAGCTTTTTACTTTCGACATATGTTTTAATGTCTTCTTTTACATCAAAACCTTCCCTACTATGATAAGTCAACATCCATAATATACTTTCAATCATTTTATATTTTTCTTACTGATTTTTAGAAATATTCTAACATAACTATAAGGTGGTCTTCCATACACGGTTAAAAATATTAAAATTTCATCTTCTACGTTTCTTTTATCTATTTTTTTAATCTCCAAAATATTTTCTATTATATTTTGATATCGTCGCCATCTTCTACAAGTTCTACATACATCTTCTTCGTCCAACGCATAATCAATAATATTATTCACTATTCCATTATGTAAATTCAATTTATACAATTCCATATTTTCCTTTTTAAAGTGGCAACAATCATAGCATTTTTTATTGATATAACTATTGATTTTGGTTTTCATCATCTCACTATATAATATCTATAGGTAATATTTCTTTAAATACTTTTTACAAGAATTTTAATTTTAAATTAAAATTAAATTAATAAATTAAGGTTATAATTAAATTATCATAATTAAATTATAATTATCATCATTTACAACTACAATTACATAGTTTACAAAATGGGATGATATTTTCTATTGTATGAGTTAATTCATTATCTTTTCGTTGTGCTGTTAGATTAGTCATTATATTACCATTTTTCATATCAATAGTAAAACCACATCCGCAGTAATTACATTGATTATTTATATTATCTAAAAACCATTGAGTATTTACATAACCTTCTCTAGGTATGCTTCTTTTTGCTTTCCTGTCTTGTTCCTTATAATTCAAAATTTTCCTTTCAAAATAACTCATAATACATTTTTGATTAAATACATCATCAACATCCTTTGTATATTTATAAAATTTGACTTTGTTTAAATCACGAGCACGTGTTACCGCTGTAAAAATCCATTCTGGATAATTCTTTACCAAAAAATGATTATAATCAAAAATTGTTATGGTGTCATCAATGCTACTACCTTGAGTAGAATGACATGTAGAGCAAGAAGAAAATATAAAATTGCTTCCTATTTTAGCAACTTCTACGGATTGTAAAATTTCGGTTTTTACATTTTTTAATGTAAATATTCCATCACTTCCAATATGAACTATTTTATATTTGAAATTTACATTAAAAACTGATGTTTTAGTTTTAGTATATTCTCTACAAATTAAAAATTCCCCTACTTCATATTCATCCTTTCTATTTTCTAACTTTCTAATTTCATTTGACACATTTTTACAGGTTGTATTCAAAAATGCTATGTTGTTTTTGGAACTACTTATGTCTGTGGTGTATTCAAAATATTTTTCAATAATAGTTTTAATTGGTAATTTATTAATAAAAATATCATATTTTATATTCTTGAGTTTATCCTTATCTTCCTGTGTGTTAAGTCTCTTACATTCTTTCAATATTATATTATGTGTAAAAATATTATCTATAATATTGTCAGTGTATAATTCATAGTCTTGAGTATTTGTTATTTCTTGCACTGGTTTTAATTGCTTGGTGTCTCCTGTTGCTATTATAATTTTGTTGTGCTTATTCTGTTCTACAAATTGTTTTATTCTCCAGTATATATTTAAATTACTAAAATAGATTTCATCAAATACTATTACATCAAATTCTGTAAAATCAAATGGTTCTAATTTAGCATCTCCATAATTAATACCAAAGAATATATTTATCGTCATTGCTTCTCCTTCAAATGCCTGTAATAGTTTATTAGTAGGACAAATAAAAATTACCTTATAATTTTTATCAACCATTTTTTGACATATATATGATTTTCCTGTGCCCGGTAGTTCACCTCTGATCATAATAGGATTATTCTGTTTAACAATCTCTATAATGTTATCAGTGTCGTATTCATCTTTAATATCAATAGTTTTACTTTCATAAACTGGTATTTTTATTAATTCATTATTTACAACGTTAAATTTTACCGTAGGTAAATTAATTTCATCTCTCTGCTTTGAAACTTTCCAACCTCCTATATCATCATGAAATTCTAATAATTGCTTTGTTTTTTCTTCATTGCATGTATCAATTACAAAAGCATCTGTTTTTACACTATATATATTAATATTATTAGTTATTAGTGTCTTAAAGTCTTGGTTCATTTTAAAATTGTGATGTTGTAAAAGTAGTTCTTTAATATATCTATATCCGTTTCTTAATACTGCCTTATCCTTCAAATTCAATATATAATACGATGCCTTTACATCCCACTCATCCTCATCAAATCCATAATATGTTGTAGTTGCGCCTCCTTCGTCGTCGTATTCGGTTATCATTTCGGGATATTCGCTTATAATATGCGATAACTTATTAATTTTACCTCCGTATTCTGTTTGATAATGGACTGCTTCATCAATACTTTTAAATAAAATACTTTGATGCGCTGTAGCGCCTCCTTTTTCTAATAATCCAAAATTTACATTTGCTATTAACCTTTTAATTAGTTTATCTAATGCTTCGTCATGTTCATCTATACTTGTTTGTAAAAGTTCATTAATAATATTTGTATATTCAACCTTATGAATAAATGAAGGTTGTTTACAATAATAAATATTGATTTTGTGTGTCTTATTCTCATTGATGAATTCCTTCAAAAACTTGCCATATACTAGATTATATTTTTTGTTGAAAAATAAGTTGTGATTACCACTTATTACAATGTTTCTAATTGCTTGTTTTAATTCATCAGGATTTAAAAACAAACTTAAATCATGTGTTTTACGAAATTCTATATAAGTAGCAACGTCAATACCTTTACTATATGCAATAGAATATATCATCTGCTTGGTGTGTTGATTTTTCTCTATTAGTTCCTTAATGCTGTCCGTTGTTGTTTTTAATGGTCTTACATTTGTATCTATAGTTTCAACATAATATAAAGTTAATTCATGGAGTTCATCTGTTTTAATTTCATCGTTGTATTTTTTCCAATGGTCAAACTGGTTAAATACTGGTATTTCCCTAATATTTAAAAAACCTTTAGTAAATGCTTTATTTACATCTATTTCTGTTTTATAAACTAAATTGATATTACTCAATAATAACCCCGAAGGTGCTATACTTCTTGTTTCATTTAATATTTTAATATCAATGTCGTTATAAAAGGATTTATGCGATGACATGAATAAGGATTTATTGAGATTAAACATTGCTTTGTTCATATTGTTGTATGTAGTTTCATTGCTAACTGCAATCCATCCATCACCGGAAGATTTAATTAAATTTTGAGTTTTTATGATATATGTTATCTTGTTCAATCTTAATCTTATTTCATCAATAATACCTGTGTATTTAATTCTGGGTTCATATCCAATATTCAACAACTGGAATAATAATTCTGCCAAATTATTCTTTTCAGGCACTAAATATATTTCCTTTGTTTTATCATCAGTTCTAATTTTAAGTATATCATCTATACATTTAGTCATTTTGTATTGTGGCGGTTCTTCTCTTTCATTTATATAATAATCAGTGTGTGCCTTTATAGTGGGTAGTTTTGTTATTAATTGCTTCTGTTGTATCTTACTTAAATCATGGTTTAATGTGTAAATATGGCTATTCTTCACCATTGCGTAAAATGTTTTTATATGGTGGTTTCTCTTTTCTGGTTCATACTTATAAATAACTTCATTTACAAAATTGAAAATTCTAACTTGAATATTAAACTTTTTGAATACTGCTTCCATTTCTTGAATGGTTGCTCCTACCTCCTTAAAATCATCCCTACCTATGATTTCAATAATTTTGTCTCTGGTTAGTCTGTTGCGGGTTCTTTCATTCATGATTGTATCACTGTAAAAATCAGTTAATGAATTTATCCAACATTCATTCTCTATATAATTACCTTTCTTGATTGCCTTTTGTATAGTGCCCTCACTCATTTTAATAGGTGTGTGTATATATTTATGATAAATTGATACGTTTGTAGCATCCCTTAAGTTTTCGGTTAATATATTAAACTTTTCGCCGTTTTTATTCATCACTTCCACTGATAATATTTTGACACATTCAATATCATTATAAAATTCTGTCATTTCTCTATATATTTCATTAAAATCTTCATCTGTTGTTAATAGATTTATTGTGTCAGTAAATTCGTCATTTGGTGTATCATTATTGCTTCCATATCGTATATCCGAGTTGCCTAAGTATTTAAATATCTTTTTTTTTATAATATCTGTTGAAATTGTTCGTGCTTGAATTGTAACATTAAGATTATCAAAAGTTTTTGTGTAAAAATTCATTAGTCTGTGTTTAAAAGCAGGTTTAGATTTTATCTTTGTATCTTTGTTTTCCTCTCTTGCTGTATACAACATAAATTGAATAAAATAAGTTTTTGTTTTATATCTCGCGCTCAACTCATTACCTTTTGTTTTCCTATACTCTATACCTTTTGTTTTCCTATATTGTTTAATCCCTGCTTCATCTTCTTCTTCGTTTTTTGCTCTTGCTTCTGCCATTCTTTCATTTAATGGTTTTGTATCCTTGATCTTTTTGATATTATCTTTGTATTTTTGAAATGCTTTGTCATAAACCTTTTTGTCTGTAGATGTTAAACCCTTGATATAATTTTCTGCCGTTGCTACATTTGATAACTTTCTTTCAGTGTAAAGTTTAATAACCTCATCAACCCTTTTTTTAGTTGCATTATTTGCGCTCTGTGTTGAATTTCTTTTGAGTTTGTTTAACTCGTTTATATTACGCTGTAAAAACTTACTCATAATATAATCTATATATTTATATTATAAAATATTTCTTTAAATAACTTTTTTACAAGAAATTGTTTTATAATAAAAATTCTATATATTTTTTAAACTTTCAAAATTTCAAATCTTAAGAATGGTCGTGTGTTATGTTCCAAATAAAAATAAGATTGTCCTAATTTTTTTCAATCCTTTCAACCTTATATTTTGTAGGTAACCAGTTGCTACTCCTTTCCTTTTCAGTTATTGCTTTCTTTCTGTAAATCTTCACTTCGTCACCTATGTTAATTTCAGGATATTTACGGGTTCTAGTTGCTTCGGTTGCCATTTTCATTTTTACTTTATAATTGTTTTTCTCCTTCAATGCTTCCGCTGGTGTCATTCCTATGCTTGAATGTTCCATTTTATTATTATAAGTTATTAATATTTCAAAATTATAATCTATCCATTGTATATTTTCCTTTCCTTCTTTTTCATCTTTTTCAACCCTTTTATATAACATATCTTTGTAGGTGCGTGTAAAACGTTCTGCAAAATTAGGATGTCCTCTTGTGCGGTATAATTCTATTCCTTCTTCTTTGAAATAATCTTCAACTGTTTTATTATATAAACTGCCTTCCTCGTCGCTATAAATAATTTCTGGTTTGCCTTTCATTTTCTGCATTCCTTCCATTACTCCCGCTAATATGTCGGGCGGTTGTTTTGATTTAATAGGTATTACCGTAGAATATCTGGTAAATATATCAATTAAAACCATCCCTACTTTAAATTTTTGATTGGGTATGTCATTAATAAAAAATAAATCTAATTGAAATTCAAAGTATGGATGTGGAGAAATAAATGAATTTTTGCCTCTTAATTGCTTCTTCTGTTCTATGTTCTTTTGAAACCATTCTTTAACATCATTTAAGGTTATGCTTTGTTCCTTTTGTTTAGCATCCTTATAGGTTGTTGTGATACTTCCGTATCCTGATCTATCATAATAGGTTTTACTAATTATATCATTTTTATTAATATTTGCCATATTAATAAAGGTGATATTATTTTAAAATATTGCTTGTTGGTCAATCTTCCAGAAATAAGATTCCTTGAAATCATCAATGCTATGTATATTACAATGTCTAAAAGGCATGATATTTACACAAATAATATCTTAATATTAATTTAATACTTGTTTTAACTAAATACCACGAGCGCCATTGAAGTTTGTTTTTGTTATTTCTTCTTGAATTGTTCTACTAAACCCATTCCATACAAAATATTCTTTGTAAGCATTCTCAATATACATTACATTATAATATTTTTTAATAATATGAAAAGTTCTTCTATTTACTAATTGCTTCAATGTTTTTAAATCATCCTTATCAAAATATTCAGGTAATAAAGATTTACTAACCATTCTTTTAAATTGTTTGATGGCGGTAGGAAATGGAAATAATTTAACCAAAATATATAATTGTTGTTGTTCAGGGTGTAGTGTTTTAAATTCATTGTCATCTAATATACTATGAAATTTACAACAGTTTTTACATTGTAAAAACTTACTTATATTGATACAATGTTCGCTTAATATTTTTTATTGAATGTTTTAACTTTGTTCTTTTCAGTTCTACAGTCCTCACACATACTCACCATATAATAGTATTATAACATATTTCTTTAAATACATTTTTACAAGGAATATTTTTATGGTAAAATTCCCATATATTTTTATTTTTTCCCTAAATTTATGGTTTCAAATCCCCCGCTCTGTGGGTTTCAAATCCCCCGCTCTGTGGGTTTCAAATCCCCCGCTCTGTGGGTTTCAAATCCCCCGCTCTGGGGGATTCCGCTAAACACCACCTAATTTAAGGATTTTTGGACAAATCCCCCGCTCTGTGGGTTTCAAATCCCCCGCTCTGTGGGTTTCAAATCCCCCGCTCTGCGGGTTTCAAAACCTAAAACCCAAAAAATGCACCAAATATTTATTAAAATATATAAATTTTAATAAATATTACTTAAAATATTGAAATTTTAATAAATATTATTTATTCAACTGTTATAATTTTATATGTTTGCGCCTTATATTTTCTGGGTTTTGTATTCTGTAAATCTTCTGGTTTATTTTCATAATCAATATCTTTTAAATTAATTTCTCCATTTTCTGCCATCTTGTCGAATTTCTTTCTTCTGTGAAATCTTATAGCACTTGCCCTTTTGGTGTCCATAAAGTCCTTTTCGTGTCTCCTTCTTTGATAATATAATCTGTTATATAGTGCCAGTTGTTCCTTTATTTGTTCCAGTGTCATATCTTCAGGTTTAATACTTATTATAATATATATTATATTATATTATATATTTCTTTAAATACATTTTACAAGATTTTTAAACTAAATATTTTTATTTTTATTTTTCTTTTTAAAGACTTCGTTTTCCAAATATTCTACACGAGCAATAAGTTTTGTTAAAGCATCCCAACTAATACAGGCCATTCTGTCATAACACATTGTTAAGTATTCTCCTGTGTCATTTACAATATTATATTTAGGATTTGTGTATTGTTGAACATCTTGAGCAATCCATCCTAATTCAGTCCTTTTAGTTTTTTGATTTTTAACAAATGTTTTAATCTTAATGTTTTTTACCATATTTATAGTATCGTCATCTACATCTTCTATATTATCTTTCAGTCTCTTATCACTACTTAAATTAAATCCGTTATATGATGAAAATTGAGTATCATCCAATTGTAAATATTTAGTGCCATCGATATAACTATCAATAGTTGTTGATGCTTCCAGTCTTAATACGGCATCACTATTCAAATGTCTCAAATTGATTTTATGAGCAATTCCAAAAGTCATGTCACCGTCAATAGTCCAGTCGCCTCGTAATTCGCTATTACTTCCACTATTCAAAATGATTTTATTATCAGCATATGTTGCAGATAATCCAACAACCAAATTAATAGAGTTTGCAGTGTTGCTATTCCTGATTATTAAATCATTTGTATCGAGATACATTTCAGCATTATCAATTATTAGTTTTGATGTGTTGCCAAATTGAACATTGCCACTCGGTGAATTTTGTAATAATAAAGTATTTCCTGATACTGACTGAACTTGGTTGACTTCAACTTTCTTACCAGAAACCATTGTTAAATCGCCATTTGTATATACATCACCTAATACGTCAACTGGTTTATTGAATATGGTTTTTGATACAGCACCGTCGCACATAAAATATTGGTTAGAAGAATTTGTAATATCGCCAATACTACAAGCAACAAAATTAGGATGATGAATATAAAAACCTTCTGTTGCCGCGGGTGTGTGTGTTTCTAAATATGGAGTTAATGCATTGTCTAAATTATCAATTTTAGTTTTAATATCTGTTGAAAAATCATTATTTGTAAATAAATTTCCTTTCATATAAACAGCACCTTCAAAATATGAAGTTCCGTGTGCTTGAGCAAAATTGTATGAAGTATGAACATTACCATTAATTGTAATTCTTGAAGCGTTATTAGGTCTTCCAATAATGACATCCCCAGTGTTCCATCCTAACCATAATCTATAAGGTGTAGCACCTGTTAAACCTTGATAAGAGTCTAACTGACATCCTCGTTTAAACTCGAGTCTTTGGTTACTTACAGCATCTTGAATTCTAAAAATTGGATTAGTATTATCTGTTAAACTAATAATTAATGGCGAGTTCATTGTTTGGGCAGTTGTGATTGTTTTATCTAACTTTTGTAAATCTGCTGATATTAAACTATTAATCGTATTTGAATTTTGAGTTATTAATAAATCTTGTATATTATTATCCGATATAATTGAAGCAAATGTATTACTGTAGGCTGTGTTGGTATTGAATAAATTAGTATCATTTGTATATAATGTTAATACATCTGCTTGAATAGTTGTTTTTCAGTTGTAGTCCAAGAAGCACCCGCTCCTGCTTGTAAATCTGCTATATCTGTAAGAATGGTTGTTATTGTGTTTCCGTGTCCTGTTATGTTATTAATGTTTGTGTCAATTAATGATATATGCGATGTTATTGTAGCATTTAAATTACTGATTAAATGTGTATTTGAACTAATGTTATTAAAATTAGAATCAAGTTTAATTGTATTTGCTGATATAGTCGGTAGTATTGAAGTTATGGTTAATCCGTGTGCTGTTATATTATTAAAGTTGCTTGTAATTGTTGCGTTTTGATTTACTTGTTCATTAAACATAGTTGTTGATGTTGCGTTTAATTCAGTAATATCTAAAATATTGGCATCTATCTTATTTTTCTGTGCTAAAATAAGAACATCAACTTCTTCAATTGTATAACCTCCACCTAATGATCCTGCTGTGTCTGCTAATTCTTGTTTTGTAGCATAAACACTGCTTAATGTTGATGGTTCTGTTGAATTTATTAATACTAATTCACTTGCTACAATCCTGTTTGAGCCGTCCAGTGATAATGTTGAAAACATAATTATTATATAGTAGGTTATATAATAATTATATTTTATCTTTTCTTTCCTCTTGAACCAAATATACCTTTATTTAATGCATTATATTTTTCTTGCTTCTGTCTCAAATATTCATTTTGCAATAATTGGTAATGCTGTGCTATATTTTGTAGCGGGTTTGGAGGCGGCTGTGGTTGCATTCTTCTTGGGGGTGGTGTGTTCGCTATTATATTATTTTGTTGCGGTTGTGGTTGTTGATTTTCTTCGTTGTACGCTACTTCATGATCTATCCTTTGAGGTTTTGCTATTGGAACTGCTTTTGGTTTAGGTTTTATAGGTTTAGTTTCTAATGGTCCTTGGCAATTGCGTTCGTGACTGTATCTGTATGATTTTAATGTTAAAGTTTTGGCACATTTTGGACAGGTTATTTTCTTTTCATTACGCGCTTGAGTTTTTGAGTTGTTTGTAAGAGGTTCTACATGTTTTATTTCTTGTGTTGGTTCTATTGTTGGTTCTGCCTGTGGTGCTTCTCCTTCTTCTTCAATTGGTGGTAATTCACTTACTGGTACGTCTGCTTCAATTGTATTAGTAATTCCAGGTTCGACTTCTGACATATATAATATATATTTTGTCTATATTATTTATATATTTTGTCTATATGGACAAATTGAGAAATATTAATATTAATAATTTGATATAAATATTAATAATTAGGTTGTTTATTCAATTATCTAATTGAAAGAGAATGCTAAAAGAAATGGGTACGCCGTGAAAATCAATTAATTCGTTTCTTGAAGTTGTTATTCTAAAGTGTAGTCTCTTAATATTTTTACCGCCTACATCAATAAAATCTGCATATATGGGCGCTGTAAAATCTGTTATAACTCCGCCAAGTTGTTGATTAATTTGAACTTTTTTAATTACTGAACTGCTGAAATTATTAGGCGCTGAATATTTATAATCGCTTAATTGAGGACAATTTATGTATATATTCCGACAAGGAACTAAATTAAAATATCCACTTAACCAAGATGTCGCAGGTTCATAGGCAATATAATTACTTAATAAATAATTGATAGCTTTTGGTCTCAAGTTGTCATATTCAAACTGTCCTCTGTTCCATTCACCATTTACATAAGTTTCTAATTCTTCATCTGTAGGTATTTTGATTTTGTAAGTTAGAGGGTCATTTAATTTAAGTTCCATTTTGCGTTCGCTTTGTCCATATACTGTTAAGAATAAGTCAGGTACAATATCATTAAATGCCGCGTTTAATTCTGATTGTATTTTAATTGATAATTGATTGGCATAATAAATTTCACCGGATACATCAACGGCAGTGCTTCTTAATAAGACATTGGAATAATTATACAACATAATATAGAAGCGTTCGTAAAACCCTTTCTCTGTGGTATAAACGGAGTGCTGAATGAACACTCTGTCACGAACATTTTTGTTCTTGGTGGAATTTCAAAGTTTTGGTCAAGTTCTATAATAAAATCGCTGGTAGAATTACTTTCTTGCAATCTGTAAGCACTATCAACATAGATTTTTTTATATGTTAATCTATCACTCATAAATATAATATACAATAGAAATTCTAATATAATTATTATTGACAATTACTTTGAAATTATTGTTATTAATAGATAATTTGAAAAATATCTATTAATAATATATGATTGGACGACAATTATTATTAGGTGCTATTGAAGGCAGGACGCCTACACAAATGATGGCAGGTGTAGCAAGTGATAAGGCATATACGGCAGGTAAGGATTTAATAGAAGATGTATTTTTTAACCATAAAAAGAAATTGGAAGACAACGTAGGAGGTTTCAATAAACATTTTGATAAGCAAATAATGAAACATAAAACACGTTATGCCGAAGAAATCAATGTTCAAAATAAAAATAAGATTGATGATGTTAAGGGTTTAGACGCCGCGTATTCAAATGTAAATGGAATAACAAGAATAGGCAACACTTTATATATTGGCGGCACTGGCGCTAAAACGGGACTAAATCACAAAGTCAATGATGTAATCGCAGATCTGTTTTTTATTCCTACTCATAATGTTCAATTAAGCGAAAGATATAAGGACGCAATGGAAGAATTAAGTAAAAATCCAGATGTTGATAGACTGGTCGGCCATTCCCTCGGTTCATCCGTTGTTCAAGAAATCAACAACAGACACGGCAACAAATATGCTACTACTGTTTATTCATCACCTTTTGTATCAGGAATTAATCAACAGAAAAACCCGCGACACTTACGATTTAGAAATCGTGGAGACCCTATAGCAATGTTCGATGACGCGGCAATAACTGGAGAAATAGAAAGCAATAATTTATTAGATAAACACAGTTTCAATAATTGGACAGGACAAGGTATGACTGAAATTAATTCTACTACGGCAGTTTCAAACGGGTTTAATCCTAATTCAACACCAGAACAATAAAATATCAATAATATTAATAATAATGTTTAGAAATAAAGACAAACAAAACAAAATTCCATTAGAGAAGAAACTGACAAAAGAACCGTCAAAATACGATAAACAATATAAGAATTTAGATTATGATACTATAAAAGATATAGTTGATACAAAAAACAATTATTTAATAAATACTATAAAAAATACAACTTCAAATAATTCTACTACAATGCTTCCACATAAGAAAAATATAAAAATAAAAAAATAAAATCTAAGTTTATCATATATACGTAATGGATAATATAATTGCAGAAAGTGAAACTACAATGATTAACTCGTTAAATTTTGGACTTCCAGAAACAGCACAATACATCACAGACAGAAGACACGTTAATTATTTTCCGTCAGGCAGTAATGTTTATAATCCAAATGCAGGAAACAAAAATATTAGATTTCACATATCAGGAGAAGACAACACATATATTGATTTATCAAGTATTCGTTTATTTGCAAATCTTCAAAACACTGACGGAACACGAAGTCATTTTTTACGCCCGTTAGGTAATTTGTCATCCTTCTTCAGTCGTTATAGATGCACAGTAGGCGGACAACAGGTTCAGGATATTATTGAATACAATAGGCACTGTGAATTGTATAATTCCTTTAAAAGTCAAGATGCTAGAGATATGGACGATTTAGAAGGTAGCGCTAATCCTCGTTGGGATGATGACTGGCGACATACTTATGCTACTGGATTGGCAGAAATGTTAGATAATAATAAACGAAAAAATCCCGGTACTGCCGACCCCGAGGCAGTTACATTTCCAACTACAAAAGACCGCAACAACTGGGGAGATTTAACAGCACGATATACTCGCCATTCAGTAGCAGGAATTCCCGGCGCTAATGGTTATATGCGATTAGGACATAAACCGGTATGCGGACTGTTAGAAAGCAATTATTATTTACCTCTTCGTTATGCTCCACTTGAACTGGAATTTACAATTGTATCAGATGAACATATACCAGTAATTACACCTTTTGCTAAAACCGATGACAATGTTCATATTGATGCAAATGGTTATTATTTCACAACAGGAGACACCAGCACCAAGTGGGAATTAAATAATGTAATCCTACGAGCAGAGGTAATACAATTGGACAACACGGTCAATAATAATATAGTGAAACATTTGTTAGAGGGTCAAAGTTTGAAATTAGTATTTCCAATGTATCACACTATGACACAATCATTCAACGCGGCAGGAACTGAAATTAATATGAATATTGTTAAATCCGCTTCTAAATTAAATGGTTGTTTCATTACATTGTATCGCCCACCAAGAGCAGGTGCAGATGCTGATAATAATAATTACTACAGACACGATAATTATATTTATAAGAGATGGAACTATTTTTACAATCCTATGATTAATTCAAGAATCTTTGACGGTTTTAACCCAGATGCTGTTGATGGGGATGGTAATCTTACCCGTGCGCAATTCCGCGGCAAAGGCTTTCAAAATTCAGATTTAAATTTAACGTGGCAATTACAAATTAATAATAAGAAATATCCAGAGTTTGAATGCCAGAGCCTCGCCGAGAGTGCCTACTACCTCCGAAGAACATTACACTATTTGAACCCTGACCAAGACGCCTTTAGCATTTCATATAAACGCTACAGAGAAGACAAGTTCGTTATTGGGATTTCATTCGAGAAAATGGCAGACACTAATTTTACTGGACAGAATACTAAAATGGGTGGTTTACTCGTTTTTAAATTGAAAGGGACTAATAGAGCGCTAACAACTGATGAAGATGTGCGAGAATTATTTGTGCATATGATTTCGGAGTCTGTTCTGGAATTACGCGAAAGTGGGAGCGTGCTTTACGATTAAAATTAAAATCTATGATAAATATATAATGTATAAATTTCATAAACGAAATAATAAGAAAAATAAAGGTAAGATATTTTTACAATCCTCCCAAATTAAATATAGTCCGTTTGATTTAAAAGATACAAAATATTTAGAACACCTGCACGAACAAATGAAGTTAAGAAATTCACAAGAAGCATCAGTAGCATTAAGGAAAAGGATTGACGAAGGAAACAAGAGAGCAAACTATGTAAATGAGCTGGATAGGACGATGGGCGAATTATATCCTCCTAACTTGCCACATGCAACAAAAGAACATTTAAATAAATGGTATGAAGATACAAAAAAGTTAATATTTACTTAAAATTTTTTTATAATAATAATCTAACTATTATTATAATAAATATGGCAACTACACAAGGTTTAGAATTAATAAATCCATATGCAAAACTTGGATTGAAACGACGACCTACTTATGAAGAAATCGCTAATTTAATAGGCGAAAATGATTTAATAACGGGAAAACTACCTAATAGGGACGCTACATGTTTTAAAGCAAGTCCCCAAGGCAGTTTTTTGATGGAAGCGACCACTTAGAATTATTGAAAGACCAACAGATGAGAATATTAGACAGGCAGATGAGAGAGATAATGATGAAACAGGAAGCGCGCAGAAACGGGCACACTTATGCAGTTCACAAAATGAATGCAGAAACACCTGTCCAAGCAAACGCCGATGCAATAAATGATGAATATGACTTTTCCACACCGCAACAAACGGCAAGACAACACGAGGCAATGGTAGATACACAATTACAAGATATAGCAACTGCAACAAAGCGGAAAGCGGAAGAAGTAGGTAGGGCGATGGCATCAAATTTAAGAGAGATGGGCGGGACATTATTTCATAGAATGGTAGCAAACAGACAATCAGCACCAACAGAACCACGACAAGCGCCAGCAGGTAGAGCAGTAGCAGACGACCAGCAAACAATGCGCGTAGAAGATGTTGAACAATCACCTCAAGCAGTAGATGACAATTTTGACGCGACACCAGTTCAACAAGCAACAGGAGCATCAAGCCCAACAGCCCAACCACCACCATTGCCAATGACGCCATCATTTAAAACAACAATAGATAATACTATTAGTCCCGCTTACTGGAAAGACAACCCTAATTTAACAGTAAATGATATTAAATTTCAATTTTATTTAAGAGGAATTCAAGTGCCAGAAGAAAGCGAAACACAAGAAGAATTGAAACACAAAGGCAGAGGCAAGGCGAGAACATACAAAGAATATTTAACAGATATGATTTTAGACACTATTGATAATGGCGGGTAGATAGTAAATTTAGGCAAAGGTAGAATAGAAGAACTCAAGGCAGGTTTTAAAGGTAAAGGAAAGAAATAATATATAAATAATTATAATGATAATATTAACTAAAAACATACTGAAAAGAAAGAAGCAAAAGTTCAATGATAAATATGATCACGACAGTTTTACAATACATAACCTAACAAAACCAAACACTTCAACAACAATACAACCACCGAAATTGATGAAAAAGGGCACGCCGAGAGAGTTTATTGACATTGCAACCAACACAGATACAATCGCCACAGAAACCAGAGAGACTCAAGAAAAGTTATACAATGATGCAAATCAACCATTAAATATGATATTTGAAGCGTTTAAGGTAAAGGAAAACCAAGACAATATGTTTAAAATAATGCTTAAAAACTTTTGGCACAACACACACAAGAGAAATGAACCAACAAGAACACACGCAACACAAACACTGAAAAACCAACGCGACGCGATGGTGTCAGCCTTTACTAAAATGCTCGACAACAACAAACCACCAGAACCACCGCCAAAGAAACCAGACGAGGATGACAGCGATGAAGAAGAAAAGAAGTTCAAACTGACAAAAATGATAGAAATAATGCTACACAACGGCGCTACAGTAGCAGATATCATATTAAACTTATCGCACAGCGCAATTGCAACAACTATAAATATCGCAGATTTAGTCAATCAAATAACAGCAGGAAATGCACAAGCTAGCAGTAGTTCTTCTAATGAAATTATTAGTGTTCATAGTTCTCCACCTGTTACTGTCCATAGTTCTTCATCTGAAAGTCCAACAGAAATACCAGCACCAACTGAAGACGAAGAAGAAGAAGAAAACCAACATTTCAATTTTGAAAAATTAAAATCTAAATAATATTATATATAATGGGTATTGGTCAAAGTAAAAATAATGAAAATAATAGTTTGGAAGACATGAAGAATTTAAGTATAGATGAAAAAAGCACGAGCAGACACTTTAATTATTAAATCTCTTCAAGAATGTGTGGCACGAATTGAGAAACTAGAGAAAGAAAAATCTGACAAATTAATATATAAATTACCTGTTCAATTATGTAATTATTCATTATTTTAAATTAATAATATTAAAACAAATTAATATTATTGATTACTATCATAATCTGTCATTTCACTATCGGGTAATTTCGTTGATGCATTGCTACATATATCATCTATTAAGTCTTCTTCATCAACAAAATTACTTTGAAATCTTAATAATTCCTCGTCTGTTGCCCTTCTTTTCAATACTTTATACAGTTTATGTATCCAAGAATTAGTATGATTACCTCTACGATAAAATCCACCACATCTACATAGTTTCATTGACATATTATTATATTATATTAAATTAGAATATCTTTATTCATCATTCGTAATTTGAAACGTTTGTTCAAGTCTGATATGAAACATTTTGTTAATGTCCTTAGCATTCATATTCACGTAGAAGAAACTATAAGGTGCGTCATTAACGGCTTGATGATACATATCTAATAATTGCTGTTTATCAACAATGGCGCTATTTTCTTCAATAACACTCATTAACTCACTTGCATTTTTCAACCTAAAAATATATAATGAACTGGCATTTAAACGAATGATAGGCGCTAAAACATTATATTTTTGTGTTGAACAAATTACACTTACTGCATCGTGCCTACCTCTTGTAAATAATCCATGTAATAATTTACTATATCTAACAAATTTAGGATCGTGTGCGTGGTCATCTATAACGATTAATATTGAATGCAGTTTCTTTATCTTTTTAGATTTCATATAATTAATTATTTTCTTCTGTCTTTCAATTACATTTTCTAAATCACTTGGATTATAATTATCAAAATATATTTGTTCTTTTTCATCATCTACGTGCAATTCATCCCTGATGTATTTTTTAACTTGTGTAAAAGTTGGGTGATTATGAACGCTGGGGGAAAATATAAATATTCTTGCAAATGAATTTCTATAAACATTAACATAAGATTCTGAACTAAAACTGTTTTGCCTCCTGTCGAACTCGCAACTATAATACTTCTAAATGGTAATTTTGGCACGTGCTCATATTTGGATTGTTTGAATTCATATTCAGTTATGTTTATTGGTTTTATTATTGGGACATCTGTCATAGTTGATATTAAAGAAATATAGAAAATTATATTTAAAAATTAACTTGTAATTAATATTAAATGGAACATCATTATGTTATGAGTGGCGGTGAATAACATAATGGAACAGGTTTTCCATTGCTTCAATCAATAAGCATTGAAGATAATTAGTTTTGTGTCTTGCTCGCGTGTGCAATGAAAACCCAAGTGCTGTGCCCCACCAATATTCTATTATGCATGAAAATAATAAGATTAATTAGAATAATTTATCTTATTATTTAATATGGATAGAAGTTATTCAGATTATATTGATATAATAGATGAAGTAGAGAATATAGAACAAGTGATAATGACTGACAACAGATGTAAGAAAGTATGCTTTTATACATTAGAATTAATAAAATTAGGAATACAATATATCAAAAATAAAAATGTAAATATGAATATAAATGGGAAAAAAGAAAAACAAAAAGAATAAACCGGATACTACAGTTTCTTCAACAGATGAAGACAAAGAAGAAGAAATTGTTAAGGAAACAGCACTAACCGAGTTTGAGTGTCCTATGTGTAAAAAGATGTTAGAAATGAAAAATGAAATAGAAATACAAAAGAAAGGAAATTGTAAATGTTCGTGTATTCCGACAAATTTCAAATTGAGTAAAAACGATAAGAAAATGAATATTGATAAAACCAAAGACAGTATAAATCTGGAAACGGATGTTCATAATATAACTTTTAAATGGGGGAGGCATGCGTCGCCATCCGATAATGGTGATAACGAAGCACAGGAAACTATTAAACAAATGATGAAAATTTAGTACTTAAAGAGTAGATTTTACATTAAATCAATTTTATAAATAAATATATATTTAAATAAATAATTATATAAATAAATATGTATAGAAATGTCTGAAGTTGAAAATGATGTTATTGTTGAACTATCAAAGAAGATAATGACAGTTAGTAAAAATGTTAAACTGTTGTACGAGATGATAAAAACTATTGACCAGAAACTTGATGCAAAGGCAAACGAACCAAAAAATAACAATGAAGAGAAGGAAAAGATTGATAAGATCTTTGAAAAGAAAGGGATAGGCAGACCCAGCGGTGATTATGACACGAAGCGTAAAAATATTGCGATATGTTAAATAAGGGACAAATCAAAAGTCCAAAAGAACAAACATTAGAATATTATAAACTAATTAAGGGCGATGATGGTACATATGTAATTGTTGAAAATTAAAATACAAATAGTTCTAATAATATGAATTTATTAGAATTATTTTCAGGCAGTGGTTCTGTTTGTAAAATTGCACGGGATTTAAGTTTTAATGATGATAATCCAATTTTAGCAATTATAATTTAATTATGATAATTTAATTATAATTTTAATTTATTAATTTAATTTTAATTTATTAATTTAATTGTATTTTATTAATTTAATTTCTTGTAAAAAGTGCTTAAAGAAATATTAATTATATATATTATCATACAAATGGTTGTATTTACAGAGGTTGAACAGGAAGAAATTATCAATGAATTCTTAACTTATATTGAACAACAGGAAACTAAAATAATTGATGATTTTTTGAGTGATAATGATAATAAAACAGAAGAAGAAGAAGAAGAAGAGGAAGATGACAGTTACGGATTTGTAACTGAAAAACGGTTAGAAAAGGAAGTTACAGACAATCATAAAATGATAAACAATATTGAAACGAAAAATTACATCCCATTAAAACATGCAATGATAAAATATATGGAACAAACCAACAACCAACGAATAATTAGACATGCTGGAAACTATTCATACAGTCAAAAGACATCCAATTGGTGGTATTTATGAATAATTATAAAAAACGAATGAACCAGACCTTGCCCATAATATGTCTACAAAATTTGTGATAAAAATTATTGTAAAATAGTTTATCATAATTTTTGGAATAATATTTTTTGAAAATTTATTTTTTTTATTTTTTTGTAAAATTTATTTTTTTAATTTTTTGTAAAACTTATTTTTTTTTAAATTTATTTTTTAAAATTTATATTTTTTTGAAAATTTATTTTTTAAAATTTATATTTTAAAATATGGATGAACTTACTAGGAAATTACCTGCTTTAAAATGTTGATTTTTGAAAATGTGCTTTTTGAGGTGCTGTTTTAAAATGTTGCTAAAAGTGTGGGGAGGACCCTAGGTTTTTTTATAGAAAAAAGATGGGCAAGGCCTAGTCTAACTGTTGCGAGGTTCTAGGGACATCATCTTGCTTTTCATACCAGTACGCTAGCGCCCGCCGTCAGCCGGTCGTACGCCGACTGCCTCTCCAGCATGCGCATGGCGCGCTCGGCTCGGGCCGCACCTCGGGCCGTACCTCTCTGTGTACCTCGGGCTCGGGCTGTACCTCGGGCTGTGCCTCGGGCTCTAGCTGTGGCTCAGTCTTGGGCGCTGTCTTGGGCTTGGGCGCCGCCTTGGGCTTGGGAGCTGGCGCGGCAACTGCTTGGGCGCAGCCTTGGGTGCCGCCTTGGGCGCTGCCTTGGGTGCTGCCTTGGGCACGGGCGCTGCCTTGGGCGCAGCCTTGGGTGCTGCCTTAAGCCGGGAAGCCGGGCGGCGAGTCTGTCAGCGCACTGCTATACAGCAGGGCGCTGACAGAGTTTTCTGGGAGACACCGGGGCAATCCTGTGCCCGCGCCAGGATTGAGTGGAGCAATCCTGTGCCCGCGCCAGGATTGAGTGGGGCAATCCTGTTGGCGGCGAGTCTGGGAGCGCAGTGCTGTACAGCACTACGCTCCCAGTGTTTTCCGGGCAACCCGGGCGGCGAGTCTGGGAGCGCATCGCTGTACAGCACTGCGCTCCCAATGTTTTCTGGGAGACACGGGCAATCCTGTGCCCACGCCAGGATTGAGTGGGGCAATCCTGTGCCCACGCCAGGATTGAGTGGAGCAATCCTGTGCCCACGCCAGGATTGACGGCCGGGCGTGTGAATGGTGGGAAAAAACACTCCGGGAGTTATGCTGCGAGGACAGCATCGCTCCCGGACCTTCGGTGCTGGCCCGGTGATGGGTTTTTCGGGCAATCCTGTGCCCACGCCAGAATTGACGGCTGGGCGTGTGAATGGTGAAAAAAAACACACTGTCAGCGATGCTGCGAGGACGACATCGCTGACAGACCTTCGGCGCTGGCCCGGTGATGGGTTTTTCGGGCAAAATACCGAAGTCGGAATTCCGACCTCGGTGTAGAGCGAAGTCGGAATTCCGACCTCGGTGTGGTGCAGGCTCGGCAGGCTGGAGGCTTCTATGCCGGGCAGGTGGCGCGGCCGGGAGGCTTCTATGCCAGGCAGGTGGCGCGGCAGGGTGGCGCAGTGCCAAGCCGCCGTATGACCGTATGACCGTATGATCCGTATGATCGTATGACTCGGCGGGCTGGCGTGTCAGGCGCGGCTGGAAACAGGCACCAACCATTTTTTGGTTGCTGCCCGCGTGGAGTTCCGCGTGGAGTTCCGCAGACGCGAACTGCGCAGCGACTGCAGCGACAGCTGCAGACTGCGCCTGCAGCGACAGCTGCAGACTGCGCCGCGCGAAAGCGCGAACACAGAACATAGCACCTCTCTCTTTAGAGGGGGTTTCCCAAATGGATTCTATTCTACCTGAGAGGCTCCTGGCACTCGTCCGTCCAGGAAATGACCTCGTCCTGCGAAGGATTCGAAGTCTAAAACGCTGCGTGCAGGCGTGTGGCTGCAAAATAATGACCCCTAGATATGCGGTTTGGCAAAATGCCCAGCAGCTGCCTTTGTTTCTGCAAGGCGAGCCCCCTCAAAGGAAACCCTGGCTGGCTTTTTTGGTTGGCTTCTGGCTGGCTTGGCTTGGCTTCTGGCTGGCTTTGGCTTCTGGCTGGCTTTCTGGCTGGTTTGGCTCCTGGCTGGCTTTCTGGCTGGTTTGGCTTGGCTTCTGGCTGGCTTTCTGGCTGGTTTGGCTTGGCTTCTGGCTGGCTTTCTGGCTGGTTTGGTTTGGCTCCTGGCTGGTTTCTGGCTGGTGGCTTCTCTGGCTGGTTTGGCTTGGCTCTGGCTGGCTTTCTGGCTGGTTTGGTTTGGCTCTGGCTGGTTTGGTTTGGCTCCTGGCTGGCTTTCTGGCTGGTTTGGCTTGGCTTTCTTTTTTTTCCTGTTTTTTTAGCTCGCCTTGCAGAAACGCAGCTGCTGGGCATTTTGCAAGCATATCTAGGGGTCATTATTTTGCAGCCACACGCCTGCACGCAGCGTTTTAGACTTCGAATCCTTCGCAGGACGAGGTCATTTCCTGGACGGACGAGTGCCAGGAGCCTCTCAGGTAGAATAGAATCCATTTGGGAAACCCCTCTAAAGAGAGAGGAGAAGGAGCTCAGCGAGCTGGGTGTTGCTGCACGTCGCGCCGTGCGGTCACGTAGTTGGTGTTGCTGGTTTTCAGCTTGTAGTCCAGGCTCTGCATCAACTCATCCTGTGCTCCGGCCGTGACTGCCTCCATGCTTCTTCGCGTGTAGCGCAACACTCATTTTCGCTCGTACGGCGAAGGAGAGCCCAGGCCGCCTCGATGTCTCGGGCCAGCTGGTCATAGCTCGGCGGAGGCAGGCGGCTCTGGCGTGACTGTCCTGAGCTGCGGGAGCTTGCCCGGGAGTTCGGCTGGGACTGAGGCAGAGTCGCTGGGTTCAGGCCCCAGGAGAAGGGGCGCGGCGTGTGATTGGCCTGCGCCTGAACACGGAATCCAGACTGCGAGGAGGCGCGGCTGCTTGCGGGGCTGCCTGAAGTGCTGCTGCCGGAGCGCAGCGTGAAGTGCAGGGGCTGCGTGGACCGGACGTCCTGCACGGCCGCGTCCTCGCTGCCCTGCTGAGGCCGAAAGAGCGTGTTCTCCAGCACCCAGCCCGTGCCGTGCGCGAGACCGTAGGCTGCGCCGCCTGCAAGTCCCACTGCCAACCCAGCCGTCGCCGCTGCGCCGACTCCCGCCGTGGCAGCCATCGCTCCAGCAACCTCTCCCGCTGTGGGTGCGAGGGCTGCTGCTCCTTCGGCCAGGCCCCCCAGCCCGCCCACACCCTCGGCGGCGACGGCGACCTCTCCCTCCTCCGCAGCCACTGCTGCCGTCTCCTCTATGGCCTGCGCTGCGCCGCGCTCCACCTCCTGCGCGCGCTGCCCCGCCTCGTCCAGGAGGCGCTCTACGTCGTCGGGTCGACCGATGATCTGCGGTGGTGGCTGCGGCTGCGGCCCTGGGCGGGGCAATACATTTAGGCGGACGTACTCAGCAGCGTCCTGGGGGAGCTGGGAGCGGAAGGCCTGCGCCGCCGCGAGCCCTGCTGCTCCTGCGCCCACAAGGTCCGCTGCTGCCTGCGCTCCCTCGGCCGCGCTGCGCAGACGGCCCGTAATGGAGGGCGGGCCCTGTCCGTTGTTTGTCAGCGCGTCGGCCTCTGGGTCTCCTGCGAGGTCGTCCTCGCCGAAGCGGTTTCCTCCGCCTTGGCGCATCCGGGCCAAGTCCTCGTCCGTGGCCTCAGCGGGAGTGCGGAAGCCTTCCTCTGGAATCGCCCTCAAAGGAGTATGCTGCAGAGGCTGCGGGTTGGGGTCCTCGCTGGACTGCACGAAGTCGTCCAAGTAGAAGTGGCTCGTGATGAACGTGGTGGCCTTGCGGTCCGGCTGGTCCAGGGGCAGCGGCTCATTCCGCTCCAGGCCCACAACCTGCTCGAAGCGCGGGCGCTGATTGAAGCCGTGGGACCGAAGCGTCTTCATCTCTTTTATCCGTTACTGCGCGGCAACTTCGCCCGCTGCGCGTTCGACGCCCCGGCGCTCGGCCCGCGCGTAGCGCAGCTGGGGTACCTGGCGGTGCACGGCCTCCGTCAGCCGGCTTACGTCGTCCAGGTGCTGCTGCCCCTCTTGGGCCAGCCGGCGCTCCCCAAGCCAGGCGTTGAAGGCCCGCGCCTCCTCAAGCTCTCGCTGGCGCTTCAGCAGCAGCAGCTGCAGGTCGTAACTCGGGTAGGTCTTGCGAAACCACCGGGTTCAGGGGACATCATGCTTTTTACACTAGGACGCTTGCGCCCGCCGTCAGCCGGTCGTAAGCCGACTGCCTCTCCAGCATGCGCATGGCGCGCTCGCTCGGCCGAGGCGCTTGTTCGGGCTCGGGCCGTACCTCCCTGTGTACCTCGGCCGTACCTCGGGCTCGGGCTGTACCTCGGGCTGTACCTCGGGCTCTAGCTGTGGCTCTGTCTTGGGCGCCTTGGGCTTGGGCGCTGCCTTGGGCTTGGGAGCTGGCGCGGCAACTGCCTTGGGCGCAGCCTTGGGTGCTGCCTTGGGCGCTGCCTTGGGTGCTGCCTTGGGCACGGGCGCTGCCTTGGGCGCAGCCTTGGGTGCTGCCTTGGGTGCTGCCTTGGCCACGGGTGCTGCCTTGGGTGCTGCCTTGGGCGCTGTTGGGCTTTGTGGGAAATCTCACCCTCTTGGGCCGGAAGGGGGAGTCTATCTCGTGCGCTGGCTCCGTGGGCAGGTCAGGGATTATCTTTTTGCCTGTTCTTACTACCCGGAGGTCTGCCTCTAGGCCTTGGCGCCGGTTGCGCTTGCTTCATCGCTTTTTTTTTTAATAGAAAATATTTTTTTAAAAGACCTTCGGGGGATTAGACGTGATCCAAAAACAGCACGAAGGACAACGACGAGCCCCGCAGTCGGACGACTTGGCCTTCGAGGTCTGTCAGCCGGAAGTGCAGGTGTCTCAGGGTGATGGGGCCCCTAACAGCCATGAAGTGCCCGTCATCGGAGCCGGTCTCCACGATGGTGCCCACGCCGCTCTTCAGCGTCAGGATGTCGTCCCCCAGATTGCCCAGCACGCGGCTGGCGTTGGCCAGTTGGGGGCAGCGCAGGTAGACCTCGTTGTAGCAATTCTCGAAGACCTGCTGCCCGCCGGAGACGAAGCTGGGGCCGAGCATGTGGTCGATGCTGAAGGGCTTGCTCGGAGAGGCGGCCGGCAAGGTGGGGTAGTCCACTGCGTCTGGGAACTGCTGCTGCAGCTCCAGATCGTTCAGAATGAGCCGGTTGCCGTCATAGGCTACGCTCAGGCTGTTCGTGGTCTCGCTGTAGGCGGCAGTAGCGAAGTTGGAGCTGATCCAGGCGGCCAGCCGGGAGCCCGTGTAGGCGCCCTCGGGCAGCAACGCCCAGTTCAGAGTCCCAAGCGCGGCGTCTACCCAGTACAAGTAGCGGCCGCGATCAGTCGACAAAAAGCTGTCGGCCAGGCGGATCTTGTAGACGGCCAGCCGGGCGTCGCTCTGCAGGTGCAGGGACTCTCCCAGGTCTACCTCGAAGTCGCTGTCCGAGCCGGCTACCCTCTTGCGGCTGTCCACGTAGATAGTGGTCATCCTTTTCTTTAGGAGGCCACCAGTTCGACGGATGATGGGGGACTGGACTGCTGCGACGGAGGTGCAGCAGGAAACGTTCTCGCACCGTACTATCAGTGTGGAACTCGCGAACAGCTTCTGGCCCAGGAAGCTGAGCGCCGCTCCCATCGGCTTCTCTTTCCAATGCGAAACGCTCTTCGAAGCGCAAGTAGAACATCTCATTCTTTGGCTTGAGGTAGTACACGAAGAGGAAGCTGTAGGGGTCCCTGGTCGCCTGCTCGTAGATCCTGTGCAGCTTGTCCTTCGGCAGCAGGGCGCTCAGCTCTTCGATGACGGCGTCCAGCTCGTGCTGGTTGCGCAGCCTCCAGCAGCAGAGGAATTGCTGATTGACCCGCACGGCCGCGCTGATGAGCCTCAGCTTCTGGGAGCTCACCCAGGTGCTGATTTGCATATGCCTACCTCTGATGAAGAGCGTGTCCAGGGCGCCGTTGGCCTTGTGGAGCTGCGGCATGTCCGCTAGGTCGTCCAGGATGATGATGGAGACGTGCGAGGAGAGTCGCGACGAGAGATGTGACGAGAGATGCGTAGCGAGAAATTAGCAAAGACGGGGCGGCAAATGTGACAAGAGACGTGTGAGAAGAGACGTGGCGAGGGTCGTGACCAGAGACGTGACCAGACGTGACGCGAGGGGCGACGACGCACGTGACAGGAGACGTCTCCAACAAGGACGTGACGGGAGATGCTACATAGTCGGGACAAGAGGCGCGTCGAGTCGCGTGATGAAAGATGTGATGATGAAAGATGTAACGAAGGTCATGACGAGAGATGTGGCCAGAGTTGTTGCAAGAGACCTGTCAAGGAACGTGACCAAAAGCGTGACTAGCTACGTGACGATAGACGTGAGAAGAAACGTTGTGACGTGAGACGCGACAAAGGACGTGACCAAAGACGTGACTATAAGAGACGTGACCAAGGAAAAAAGAGAGACGTGACAAGAGACGCTGTTACGAGAAACTTGACAAGGGGCATGACCAGAGACGTGACTTGAGACGCCGGCAGAGACGTGACTACACACAAAAAAGAGGAATAGCCAGATACTCTACGTGGCGATAAATGTGATAACAGACGTGTGAGGAGAGACGTGACGACATTGGGCCAGAGACGTGACGAAAGATGTGACAAGAGACGTGACGCGAGGGCCGACGACTCATGCGTGACAAGAGACGTGACGAGAGTCGCCAAGAAAGACGCGGCGGGAAACGCGACGGAGTCGTGACGACAGGCGCGGCGAGACACGTGATAAAAGACCAGAGACGCGACTCGAGGGGTGACGACTCACAAGACAAGAGACATGACGGGAGTCGCCAAGAAAGACGTGATGGGAGACGTGACAGAGTCGTGATGAGAGGCACGGTGAGACGCATCATGAAAAGTTTGATGAAAGTGATGACGAGAGACGTGGCCAGAGTTGCTACGAGAGACGTGACGAATGACGTGACCAAAGCCGTGAGTAGAAAAGTGACCAGAGACGTTTCTATAGTCGCGACGCGAGATGTGACAAGAGTCCGCTTTCGTGTCCGCATTCGGGTTCGTGGCTTCTATCAGGTTTTCTGAGAGGGTTGGTTGGGGAGGAGACTTGAAGTTTTCCCCTAAGCAACTGCAATAAACATTGAAAAAGTCAAGACAAACTCAAAAACCTCACAGCGAATTTAAGAGCTACTCGGCCAATACTGAGAAAATACTGGAGCGATTGAGTTTTAACCATATGGTTATTTTCGGATTGAGTTTTTTTGGTGAGTTTTTGCAAACTGGATTTGTGGCCTGCGCGGGCCAGAGGAGGTCATAAATATTGTTCTTCTTCTTCGTGCTGTTGTTGGTTGTTGGTTGTTGGTTGTTGGTGACTGTGGCGGTTTTGGTGGTTGTCGTGTTGTGGTCGTTGTCCTCGTTGCTGTGGTTTTGGTGGTGGTCATGGTGGTGGTCTTCGTCGCCGATATCTTCAGGTCAGTTGACCGTAGGCGTTTAGCTTTCTCAAGGCCTGGATTACGGGGCCAACTGAATCCGGCCTGACGTAGTCTGCTGGAACGGGACGATGACGGGAAAAACAGGCGGACAAGGCGGAAAGGGTGTGGCAGTGAGTTTCAACAAGTTGACCTACACCGTTCCTGTGAAGAAGAAGGACACGCAGTCACGCAGCTGGGAATTGGGTGCGGAGCGATTTACCATGGTTGGTTTAAGTTGTTTGGAGCTGGTAGGAACTGCAAGCATTCTTTGCATGACTGTTCATGACATCTTCCGGCGCTTAGCTTTGACCATTTGTCCGTTTTCTTGGGTCAGCCCAGGCTGATTTGAACGGGCAACCTTTAGCTACAGCAACGGGATACTTAATTTATACTTGTTCAAGCGTAGCAGCAAACTTGCACGCTATCTGCTAGCGTTTTACTTTTCTTTTTGAGGAGAAGTTGGATATCATCAAGGACCTGAATGGCGTGTTCCATCCAGGGCGCCTCACTGCCCTGATGGGGCCCAGTGGCTCCGGCAAGACCACCTTGATGGACATCCTCGCCGGACGCAAGAGTGGCGCAGGAAAGATCCAGGGCGAAGTGTGGCTTGATCGATTTGGGGCTCTGTTTTGTTGAAGGTTGGACTTCCCAAAATGAGAATTTGTACACTCAAATGCTGGCACCTGAACATGTCAGAAAATCGTGGGACGCCGAAATGATGGCCCGAAAAAGGTTCCCCCGCAAAATACACACTGATTTGGAAGGCAGCGGTTGGGTGTTTGCCGTTGGTGCCATTTGCAGCACTAAGGCTCTATGGAGGCTGTTCCGCGCCGCCAGCTGTGCTGAAACTTGCTTCAAGTGCTTGGGTGTTATGGTGATTGT
Organism: Effrenium voratum; assembly: GCA_963377175.1. NCBI lineage: Eukaryota > Dinophyceae > Suessiales > Symbiodiniaceae > Effrenium > Effrenium voratum. The sequence continues at coordinate 908,565 of CAUJNA010001846.1, read as the reverse complement.
GTGCGCTAGGAAAAGTTTCAGTGTGGGCGGTTGGTATCAAAGTCTTTCTACCCTTTGACTTCTTTTGAATTCTGGCTTTTGCATGGTCTCGCCCTTCCCGGTTTGAGTTCTCCTCAGAATTCAGTGGTGGGAACGCTTTGGCTCTCCTTGTAGCTTGCAATGTCGTGCCTCCAACACCCCCGGTTCGCAAGGTTCTGGGAATGAGAAACTTGAATGACCCCGAGAGAATCCATCCATCCCATTATCCGATTTGATGGTTTCCTTTATTTTCCTGAATTTTATGGCCTACGTCCCACCCGGACTCGGGGCTCACGAGGAAGCACTTGACGGGCTACGTGGAGCAGTTCGACACCCTGATTGGGGAACTCACCGTGGACCAGACGCTCGGTCGACGCAAAGGTGAGACGAGAGAGCCAGCTGGTTTGTTCCCAGCCATCGGGTTCCGACTTAGACTCGGTTTGTGGGAGGCGGTTCAACTTGGACATTTAGATCTTTTGGATTCAGTGGCAGTTTTCAGGTACCCTGCCAAAAGTGAAACTTTTGTCAGGGGATCTGAGGACAGGAAACATCACATGGAGCCATGATCACATAAAGCAATAAGGCCGAGCGAGGAGCATGTGCGTGTTTCTTACCAGACACACACACACACACAAGTTCGCATTTGCCGGCAAGGCAAACTATTTTTGGGCTCCCCTTCGTGCAAAAGCAAGATGGAATAGTTGATGGATGTTGCAGCCTGGGCCGACATCTGAGGATGCTCATGTACACTGCCGAGATGAAACTGCCTCGATCCGTGCCATATGCCGAGAAACGCAAACGAGTTGATAATGTGTCTTGCCAGCACTGGCTGTCGCAACTGCGACAAGTGGGTGCGTCTAATGGTGGTTTTCCTCCTCCTGTCTTTTCTTTTTCCTGTTCTTGTTCTTTTTTAATAAGCTACCAAACAAAGGGGTACCCTTTGAAAACAGACACCGCAATTTGTGTGTCTCAGGCTTCAAAACGTGGCTTCACTTGATCAGGTGATCCAGCAGCTGCGCCTGAACAAGTGTCAGAACACAGCAACTTGGTCCTGTGGCGTCTGTCTCGTTTTTGATAGGTGGCTACAGTTCAAAAATGGGTACCTAAAATGGAACCCCACCCAGCTCTTAATTTTGGCCACACCCGGGTCGCCGAGTGGGTCTGCTCTGCGATCGATGTACTCAAAACGAGGAGTTCGTGGAGCAAAGAGATTCTCATTCATAGGACAGATCTGCGAAGAGGAACAAACTTGGAGCGAGGGATTCTTGTTCATGAGGCAGACCTCTAAAGAACTGAGCCAAGTGGCAGAACTGAGCCATGTTCAGCCACTGTTGCCAAATTTATCGCAATCAATCTGAGGTGATCGGCAGCGTTCTCAGCCGTGGAATCTCTGGTGGGCAAGCCACTTGTTCCTCTCGCATCTTTCTGTTTTTTAGTCGTCATCGGGCTGTCACCAGGATCACTTTTCGCATGGCCTGGTTGCCTTAGCAAAACATGGCCCTGATAGCTTTCCGTGCGAGAGCACAGTTTCGGAGAGAGTCAGAGGCCAAGCGCGTCAACGTAGCTCTGGCGCTCATTTCTCAGCCCCTGGTGGTTTACCTGGATGAGCCCACTTCTGGCCTGGACTCCAAAATGGCCAACGAGGTGTGCGCGATCTTGTCACTGGGCTGAATATTGACCAATATTTTTGCGTCGGATGCCTGAAATCAATGCTGGAACTTCATTTACATATGCAAAAACTAGGATTAGCCCGCTTTGCAGGTTCTTTTTTTTCCGCAGGAAAGAGCTGGTGAAGGATGGCTACACCATCATTGCCACTGTGCACTCGCCCACCAGCTTCGCATTTTCCTTGTTCGACGACCTCATGATGTTGCAGGCCTTTGAGCTTTCAATTTGAGACTCGAGCCTTTGCATCTTCATGACTCTTTGCCTGACGACACCTGCAAAGAAGTATAGAATCTGCATGGATCAATGCCGCTTTATTCCAGGTTCAGCTTGAGCCGCGCTCCGCATAGTTCAATTTCCGTGTCGGTGTGTCCTTTTGGGAGCCAAACGGACAGCCGCAGCTGTTGGGGACTGGCCCCGCGGCTCCGAACTTCGCCCATTGGTTCGCCGAACTTCGCACCTTCAAGCTCCCGACTCCCGAGCCTCGAGGCTTTTTCGGCCGTGTCAGTTGTCTCTTTTGGGAAGGTTGTCTCTTTTGGCACCTAAATCCTGGAGATTGAGGTTTGGCAAGGCTTGGCGCTCCAGTCAGAGCCTTTTGGTTTTTCATTTGAGCACGCAGCAATGAGCTAATTACTTCCTTGATGTATCACGAGTGGAGTTCTTTTTGTACAGGCAGGCGGCGCCATGGTCTACGCCGGCCCTGTAGCAGATGTGAAGAATTACTTTGTGACCTGCGGGTTTCCATTCCCCGAGGAGCTGTGAAACGTGACGCGTGCGCGACGCAAGCATGTGCTGTCAATGCCCTTCAGATTGGCATGGAACCCAGAAACCACATTTGTAGCGTTGATGTTAATTTGTAGGGGAGTAAATGGTTGCAGAGCTTGCCCACTTTGACCATTTGCGCCAGGAGCAAGGCTATTCTTTGCCAGATTGGCTGGTAGACACCACCAGTGGTGCCACGGGTGCCACAACGGATGCGACAGAGATTGAGGATGGTGCTCCGGCTACAGCCGACTTTGCTGCACATTGGGCCAAAAGCAAGCACAGCGAGGCCTACAGCAAGGACTCCCGCCGAACAGACTTTTTTCATCCTTGGAAGTTCCTCCCAAGAAACATGGATGGACATTCCATGAAGTTGCGTGTGCGATCTCGCTTGACAAAAGATTGGGTATCGGCACGGGCGTCTTTGGGGCCTGGATTTTAGTCATCGGCTCAGGAGTTCGAAGAGACCTTGGCAAAGCTCAAAGCCGACCCAGCGCCACTCAAGGCATTGGGTGTGTCCTGAGGGTTGAGCGCCAGGTGACAGGCGAGCCACAATCCAAACCGATTCGGGTAGCTGAAGGTTAGAAAGGCACAATCCCCATAAATGGGTGCCTCCGCCGCATTTTTTGGATTCAGGGTAATTATGACTCAGGTGACAAGAGGTTCTCACTGACTCAAACAAAGCATTTCTTTTTTGGCTAAGTCCCATGGCCGTTCGCGCATGTGTTTAAGCTCGACCATGAGCTGCTCGACCAGGAGTTGCCCACATCGGGTCCAGGGCAACTCAAGGCTCTGCGGACCTTGCTGTCTTACCGTACCAGAGACTCGCCGGAAGGTTTCTATGTGGCGCAATGTCATACACAGTATGTGATGTGGCAAATCAGCCTTGCACTTGCAGGCTGGTCTGTGAACTCTTGTATTCCCTTAAGCCACGCGTTGTATATATATATATATATATATATACATACACAGCAAAAACGCGTGTGCATGTTTGTGGATGCTGGTGTGTGTCTCGTGTCTTGCTGCACATGGCGCCTGAACGGCAACTGAGGCACACACTACCGCGACGGCGAGTTCTTAGGCAGGAGCTCGGCGCACTGTGGATGGCCTCGAGTCGAGTATTGCACAAATGCATGGCTCGGATATGGGGATGTCAGGAAAATAAGCTTGCTGGCGCGATAGCTAGGGAATGACAACGAGTCCGGGTTTTGGGAATGAATCGAGGGATTCCCTGAAGGGAAGCCACAAGGGATTGCTATTGGGGTCATTTCCTCATTCCCTGCTGAGAACCAGCAAGCCAGAGAGATTCACCTGACCCCGAATTGGTGTGGTTTGGGTGTTTGGATGTTAGGGGAATATGTTCACATCTGGTGTCAAAAGGAAGGGTTCTTGACCAAGCAAGGGGTGGCTGAGTTGATGTTCCAGAGAAGTTGATCCATTGAAGCTTCTGCCAGTCACTCCAATTGACAGGGCCTCGCTTTGGAGACAAGATCTTCATGTCCTTGCTGTCCCTTTCGCTCTACTGGGGCATTGGTAGCAAGAAGGACGCGCAAAGCATTCAGAGCAACTCTGGCTTCAAGCGTCCGAGTGTATTGAACGCACACGCAGACCTGGCTGAGCATCATTTCCCGCTGTCCAAGACTCCAACTGGCATTGTAGTTGGGCTTCGGCGAAAGCCAGTCGTCGGTTTTTGAGCTCTAGGTACTGCCGCTGTGCTCTTCTTCTTCTGCGCTCTTTGTGGCTATGGCGCTGCGGCCTATGTTCCCTCTTTGACTCTGGAAAGGGCCCTTTTCTATCGCGAGCGGGCGGATGGCTTGTACCTCAAGCACATGCTTCTCTTTATTTACCCCGAGTGTAATTTTTTTGGGGGTGTTGTGGTGGTGGTGGTGGTGGTGGTGGTGGTGGTGGTGGTGGTGGTGGTGGTGGTGGTGGTGGTGGTGGTGGTGGTGGTGGTGGTGGTAGTTTATTCTCGTTTTTATGGTTCCTTTACTGTTATGATGAGTACTATTGGCCTCCTTGTGTTCCTGCTTTTTGTCAAGTTCGGTCATCGCAAGGTACACAGCAGTCACCTACTACGTTGCCAAGTTCATTGAGGAAGCTGTCCTTTGCATCTTTACCAGCTTCTTGACCGGCAAAAGACATGCTTTTGTTATGAAAGAAAAGCGGCTCAATTAACTTAGATCTGCGTGGCTTGGAGAGCTCAGGCTTGGTCTTCAGCCTGGCGGTCTTCTGGGCTATGGAACTGCAGGGTAGCTTCATCATCTTCGCTGTCAGCTTCCTGGCGGGCTTTCCCGCGAAAGGTGGCTCTTAAGACTCCCCAAGAATAAAAGTGGTACGGGAGAGATGCAAATCGAGGGTCATGATTCGACGATCTCAGTCACTCTTCTTGAAACCACCAACAGGTTTCCCTCCACCACGAGTCTCGTTCTGAACATGAGGCTACTTCCTGACCTCCATGGTCGGCATTGTGCTGGCCTACGCAGTGGCTGCTGTGGCACCTAACATGGATGCAGCCAATGCAATGCTTCCCACCTATGTGACCACATGCCTGTACTTTGGTGGCTTGTCCAAGCCTGGGCTCTGCCAAAGGGCGGTTTTAGAGGGGCCATATTTTGGACAAGCCACCTCTTGAGGGCTTGGGCTCACTTCCGGGCAAAGTGGGACACAACTTTGCGGGAGATGTCTGCTGAGCACCTTCATGTGCGCCCATAATTGAACGATTTCAGTTCTTTTTCCCAACACATGGGTTATAGGCTTCTATGTTTGTGCAACACTTGCGTGTTTGTTTGTTTGCTTGTTTGCTTGTTTGTTTGTTTGTTTGTTTGTTTGTTTGTTTGTTTGTTTGTTTGTTTGTTTGTTTGTGTGTGTGTGTGTTCGCGCGCGCGTGTGTGCAACATATGTATATATTTATACACATGCATCGTACACATAGCATGGGCAGATGCAGGTGCGTTTGTCAGCGCCCCTGGGTGTATATATATATATACATATATATATATACACATACATACACATGCATTTCTTCTATTCGTTTTTGTGTGCGTATCTTCTTTGCGTTTGGTTTGGTCTTAGTTGGTTGGCTTGTCATTAAAGGAAGTTTAAGGAGCTTTCGCCGACACTAATTCAAAGCTAGCTCTCCTCGGGTGTCCCAGCCCCAGATATGAAGAAGAGAATGAGCTGGTGCTATCCTTTCCTTTTCCTTCATCTCTTTCCATCTTCATCAAACCTCAGATTGAATACTAAATCAAAAGGTGAAGATAGATGAAGGAAGATATGGACTCTCTTCGTTCGGAAATTCTTTAATACAAAGACAATTGATTATTGGTTGGGAAATGTTTGGCAACAGGAATCAGAAAAGCCAATCATCTCCTTCCCATCCAATTCTCTTCCTTCTATCCTTATCACCCTTTCCAAACCAAAATGAAAGGAAAAGAAGATATGGATGAAAGACGGAAGAAAGAGATGGATGATGTGGTTCCGCGTGTGGCTGTGGTTGGAGCGCCCTCGGAGCGACACCCCCCGGTAGGGGGTAAGGCGAAAAGCCCGAGTTGTTGGAGGTAAGCCCGCCGCGAGGCCTCGCCTGTTGACAGTCGCGCAAGCTGAACAATGCAAAACAATCCAAAGGGTTGAAGCTTTTGACAGTTTTAGGTGGACCCCGCGAAAGTCAGAGGGTTCGACGCTTGACGGCGCAAGCTGAAGGGCGCAATTTAATCAGGACGAGTTTGTGAGGTGGACGGCCTGGAAGTCTGCAGGATTGCGCCAGCGAAGTGACAATTAAACAAGCTCGAGTTTTGAGGGCAAGCGCGCAGAGGGTAGGGGCCCACTTGGTCGAGCAGGGGGGGGGGGGGTTAGGAGGGCGGAGGACCGGACCAGACATATATATATATATATATATATGTATACACGCACATGTTAGGTATGCCAATTCCCTGTCCATTTGGTTGCCGTGTACCGCATTTGCACATCACTAGTGTATACAAGTTGTTTACGTGCACATGAATCATGGAGTTTATGCTGGCTGCATTATTGTTGTTGATGCGCATTACATTTGCATATGTGCATGCAATATGGAGTTCATGCTAGCTGCGCACTTGTTTTTGTTGGAGGCCTCCTCTTCAGATGTCATTGGCAAACTGCTTCCTTTCAACCACAAGGCAGCTGGAGTAGGCTGTACCCATCAGCAAAGGACAGCTGCACCCACAGTGGATGCCACTACTCAGGTGGTTTGTTCATCGTGTTTGAGAAGATCCCAGTCGGCTGGTACTGGTGGCTCGCCTTGACAGAATTGCGACATCGAACAGCGAAAGCGCGCTGCGTTCAGTCAAAGGCTGACTGTATGGACCCCTAGTTTATGGATTCATTAGCCCTTAGCTATGGCTTTATGGGAAATCAGCCCCTCAAGGGATGTCAAAAATGGATTCCCATGGGTTCATACGTTCGGACCAATACAATTCGCCGATTCAGGTATTCCTGGACCTCCTTCATGCGCTACTCCTGGGGCATGCTCATGCTGAACCAGTTTCAGGATCAAGCCACTGGACAGGAAGCCGTCTTCTACAACGACGGTGGGGTTGTGGCCGGGTCTGCAAGTAATCAGCGAACAACCCCGACCATATGAGACTGAGAGCATCTTGAAATTGCACAAGTCGGATTTGAGTGAGTACATCCATTGTTGTTCGGAGTCATTCAGACCATCAATTGCCGCTTACAAGATGTGCCTCTTTGTTCTTCGCGCTGCGGTGAATCCTTTCCATGGTTGCCGGAGGGCTTCGCGGCTTGATGTTTTCTTGGCCGGGCGTTGCTCAGGTCACAGTCTTGGAGTTCTACAATCTCAATGAGGGGCTCATGTCGGATATGGGTTTCTGCGCTGGTGTGCTGAGCGCCTTGTCGATTTGGAAGGCGAGAGTTTATTTTAAAACGCCGGCGCATGTTGGGTTCGCCTGGCCGTTTAGTTCTGAAGCAGGCTGGCAGAGTTTCCCGAATGGCGGCGGCCGAGGTGGATTGCTGATCCTGTTTGGTTTTCTTGGAGCACTGGGGCTCACCTTCGTTTCGCATGTGAAGCGGTAGTCGGCCCAGCGGCCGACGCCTCTTGGCAGCAACGTTTTTGGGAGGCTTTGACGAGACGTGCGAGTGACCCAGTAGAGACAACTTCAGTTGGATGAGGATCTGAGAGAACCAGGGTCTACTTGGGGTCCTGAGTGTCAGCCAGATATTTTATTGTTGTGGTGCGGTGTCAGAATCTACCCATGGAACATTACAGTTGGCTGCAATGCTGCGGGACCTTCATTTTGTTGATGTTATTACAATGTCGTACGCTCAATTGCCCACGCCTGATCCATTCTGTGGATGGACAACATCCTGCGCCACCTGAAAAACCCTGGAATGATGGTTCCCCTGACAAACAATGGTTTCCCATGATTTCGTCCATCCACATTGCCAACGCAGCTGCAAAAAAGGCGAAAGGTCATGTGTATCAACAGCCAGGCCTTCGGCTAGAGGTAGCTCTTCTTTACACACCTAGATAGCCAAGTTGCTGCTTGTTTCAGTCACTGTTGCTGGTTTTTGGGGTAAAGTGCATGGAACAAAAAAGCAAACAAAACAGCAACTGGCGATCCAGGCATGCCAGAGTTGCTTCATTTTTCCGTTTGCTTTCCATAGGTTGGCCTCGGGCGCCGCCTGTGCAGCCGCCAGATCGGCGGAGCAAGCTTCAGCCTTCTGAGGATTTTGCGAGCTCTAGCCGCGTTGGGCAATGGTCCCCAACGGCGCTGGCGGTTTTCCTTAGCAATTCATCGGGCTCCTTGAGCTTAGGCACCTCAAAGTCTCAAAGTCTTAGGGCAGTCTTCAGATACGAGCCATGACAAAGTTTAGTCCTTTTCGTTTTTGTTCCAATTGGCAGCCCTGCGTTGCAGAGCTCAACAGTTTGATAATCGCACGGAACTTCCTGGTCACAAAGTCCAAGCCATGTAGGTCAGGAAACCACCCATTTTGGGCATTCCCGTATGTTTACACTAGCCCATGTGTGTAGAGAAGAAGGCTGAAGGTTGTGGGTGGAGCTGGTGACATTGAGGTGCTGCTTTTACGCTTTTGCCGGCATTTTCATGCCTGCTGGATCTTAAGGATGTCAGCATTGGGCATCAACTGAGTTTGGTTGGCGTATCTGAGACAGTCCGGCTTGCTGGCGGCTCGCTGGCGGCTTTCTGACGCGCTTGTGCATCAGCCCTGCCTCAGACCTGGCATAAAACACAGCGTCTGAAGTCTTTTGGCTCTTCAAGTTGTGTGTGTGTGTTATTGCTGTAGGGTGACATTTCGATATGGGATGTAGGCATTCGCCGCAAGCGACTGAACCCGATGGTTTGGTTCCACACGACTTGTGACGTTTGAATTCAGGCTCTCTTTGCGCGTCTGAGTCTTTGCGTCAGGGAGGGACGAGCGGTGAAGCCTGGGATCCGAGCCGTGAAGCTGTGGGCATGCCCGGGGCAGCCAGAAATAGGCGCCCCAGAATGGCGTCTTTTTTGCTTGCGGTTCTCCGAAAGCATGGATTTGGGTCCATTCAATCTGTCTTGATTGTGACTTCGGCTTTGAACCGATTTTCGGCGGCAACGGAGGGTGTCTTGACGGCGAGAGTTGCAAGCAATGAAAGACGGAGTATGCTCCTTATATAGTTGTGTGTGTGTGTGTGTGTGTATGTGTGTGTGTGTGTGTGTGTGTGTGTTGAAACTCGTTTTGCGCAGAGCCAAGGTCGAAAAATTCCAGGGAAACACAGGCCACAAGCAGACGTAGGATAGCTTCCACTACCCCCAAACCACCTCCAAAGGTTAGCGCAATATATTATACAAATGCAAACAAAACACACTTCACGGGTTTGGACGCACAGCAAAGTATCCAAAAAGAGGGTTTGCCGCTATTTCTTGGCTCGAGTGATTGGCTACGGAAACTGTAGGTGGTAGAAGGCAATAGTCACGATGTCCGTGCAATTTCAATCTCAGAATTTCCAGCACATTCTGCGCAGCTGCGTTGCAACTAGCGCTGCTTGAGATTGTGCACCTGGATGCCGATGCGAACGCTTCTGTTCCCCTCTAAAGCACAGAATGGCAGAATGATATGAGCGGGAAGCTTGCTAAAGCAGGGGATCTTTAAGCCGAGGTATGTGCAACACCAACGTGGATGGGCGACAGAAGGTGATGTTTGCGCTGACCGCCATCCGTGGCATTGGCCGAAGAATCTCAAACATTGCGCCTGTGCAAGAGCTTGGCGTATAGATGTTTTGCTTTGGTGTGTCCTCGAGGTCACAGAGATTTGTGTATGTTGGTTCATGAAGGCTTATAGAAGTGCGAGTTGTTGGCAAGCCAAATGGAACCAAGGTGTGCAAGAAGTGCGACATTGACCTGAACAAGCGCGCAGGCGAGCTCACGACGGATGAGGTGAACAAGATTGTGGCGGTGGTCAGCAAGCCTTTGGAGTTCAAGATCCCGGCATGGATGCTGAACAGGCAGCGCGATAACAAGGAGGGAAAGACGGCACAGAAGTATGCCAACTTTCTGGATCAGGCTCTCCGAGAGGACGCTGGGCTCAGCAGTTTTGGGTTGGCAGGGTCCCATGCATTTTACTTGGGCTGACTGCCACCAACTTGCAACCCTCGGCGGATGGGCAAGCGGTTGAGCTTTGCGCGGATTCCCAAGAGTACCCTGCTGAGTCATTCCAGGTTGTTTTGTCAGGACATCGAGCGCATGAAGCGCGTGCGGCTCCACCGTGGTTTGCGCCACTACTGGGGCATCCGGGTCCGCGGACAGCACACCAAGACCACCGGCCGGCACCGCGCCTTCGCCTCCATGGACGGGGGCGGTAAGAAGAAGTGAGCCGTCTTTGGCCGTTTGGTGTCCTGGACGGAGACTTCGGCTGGCCTTCCGTGGAAAAGCGCTCAAAGAAGCAGAGTTCGGGGTCTTGGGATTTCAATCGAAACATGGCAATCCAGGTCTACGTCTTCTGTCACCGTTTGCGAAAAAAGACACCAACGCCTATCCCAGATTCATCAGTTGATTGGGGCTCAGACAAGGCGTTCCATGAGGCGCCATCATTTGGGATCCCTTGATGTGCTCGGATTGGAGCAGCCGGCCGTCAGTTTCCAAGCTGGTCACGAAAGTGTTTGTATGGCCTGATCTGTTGCAAAGGGATGACATGCACACTGTTCAAAATCAGTGTCCAATGTAAGTTAGGGCAAAATTGATTGTGAACCGCAGCTAGTAGGAGGCCAGAGTCTTCTTACTGCAGAACCACACATGTTAGACTCGATCTGAAGATAGGCTTCCTGCTGTCTGTGACGTGTGTTGGTTTGCACTAGCAAATCGTAAGATCGTATGGTTTTGTTGAATCGTGCCGAGCTTTGTATCGCTGTCATTTCTTGACTTATGTGGCATGCTGTGTTGCTGCCTGCCCAACTCTTACTATTTTAGTGCTCTTCTGGATATTCTTGCTTGGAGTTGGACAGAGCCATTGCTTTGCCAGAGTTTCGGGCGCTCCTTGTGTCACGAAGGGGACGGCCCCGGCCAAAAAAACATGCGAAAGCGGATGGATGACGCTGCGCACAACATTTTTGGGCTTTTTGGCTCAGGATAGCACCCCCCCACGCAAAGTCAAGCCGAAGCCGCCATGTCGGTGCCGGGCTGAGAGCGGATGCGACGCTTCCTCAAAGCTTTTCACACTGCCTCTTGAACTCAGGTGGGCGCGTCTTTTTCGAGAGTACCCCTTTTTAAGATTAGCGAACACCAAAAAGAAAGCCGAAGCCATTTTGGGGGTCCAAATCTTTACAAAGCCACACTTAGGTGCAATTCCAGTCGCAGAACTTCCAGCACATCCTGCGCGCCTGGGCTCTGCGCGAAATCGAATCGAAAGGGCTGGTGGCCCACCCAAACTGAAGGCGGCAGCAAGAGTGATGTATGTCTCTTTCGACAGGGCACATTCTTATTTTGCAGAATCGTTTTTTGGGAGAGACAAGCTTTTGGAAGAGAAAGAAGTCTCAGCCGCATTGCCAAATCGCAAATTTGTGGGCATGGCGGACAGGGCGCAAGTGGCTGAGGTATGTGCAACACCAACGTGGATGGGCGACAGAAGGTGATGTTTGCGCTGACCGCCATCCGTGGCATTGGCCGAAGAATCTCAAACATTGCGCCTGTGCAAGAGCTTGGCGTATAGATGTTTTGCTTTGGTGTGTCCTCGAGGTCACAGAGATTTGTGTATGTTGGTTCATGAAGGCTTATAGAAGTGCGAGTTGTTGGCAAGCCAAATGGAACCAAGGTGTGCAAGAAGTGCGACATTGACCTGAACAAGCGCGCAGGCGAGCTCACGACGGATGAGGTGAACAAGATTGTGGCAGTGGTCAGCAAGCCTTTGGAGTTCAAGATCCCGGCATGGATGCTGAACAGGCAGCGCGATAACAAGGAGGGAAAGACGGCACAGAAGTATGCCAACTTTCTGGATCAGGCTCTCCGAGAGGACGCTGGGCTTGCGTGTCATGTTTGTTCTTTGGCTCTTTCAACAAGTGCTGACAGAGACTTTGCCTTTATTCGTTTCCTGCCGAGGCAATAGGTTCTTTGCCCTCTGAGTGTGAACATCAGTGGCTAGGTTTTCATCCCTTTAAACACCTGACTTCGTGCCTTTCGTCAATTTAAAGCACGACACATTGTGAATTGGGATGGGTTGCTTTTCTTCCGCACCTCAGATGCCTTGTCCAAACCAAATCCCTCCGGATGAAGCAAGGGAACAAGGTCCCCAAGGTTTTGTTCTGCTGGTGGATTTGCCTTAGCGTCGTTTCAGAATTTCAGGACATCGAGCGCATGAAGCGCGTGCGGCTCCACCGTGGTTTGCGCCACTACTGGGGCATCCGGGTCCGCGGACAGCACACCAAGACCACCGGCCGGCACCGCGCCTTCGCCTCCATGGACGGGGGTGGCAAGAAGAAGTGCGGAGCCCTAGACGGATCTAACAGCCCTCCCCTCAAAGCCTAAGCGCTTCCGGGCCAAGGAAGGCCGAACCGTGCTGAAGAAAGCTTAACGATTGGGGTCTCTAAAAAGGCAGTGGGGTCGCTGAGCGGGGAGTGTGTGTGTGTGTGTGTGTGTGTGTGTGTGTGTGGGCCAATGGCTGACTGACCACACGCGCCTCAAAGAACAGCAGATTGTCAATGCCCCGAGGTTTTGCACTGGATTGGCCACATGGGCGGTGAGTCTTTCGCTAGAATGTTCTTCACCGGGTCTATCCATTGAGTGGCCTTGCGTATCAGCTCCAGAAGCTATGCTATATGTCTACCACTCGCCGTGCTTCTCATGTGGGTCGCCTGGCTTAGGTGAGATTTGTGAGACAGCGCGAGAGCGTGGGCGGAAAGAGCTGGCGGCGTGAACCGTTTGGATGGCGGCGGCTTGCACGCTCCTTTTGTTTTGACTGCCAAGGGTATGAGGGTGAAAAGGCTGGATGCAGTCATTCATTCGTATGTCTGCTTTGGGGTCCGGTAAATCTTTAATTGAATACGAGGTTGCTTTTGAACCGATTTGCTTCAAGGTCCCAGCAATCTTGCAAGGCTTGCTTTGTCTTGTGCATGAATGGTGAACTGGACCCGCACAGCTGTATTCAGCCCAATCCTCCGACTCCATTCACGGTATCCCCTCCTTACTATCCGCTACCACTACTACTTATCCTCGCCTGGTGCCTTAGAGACTGCGAGGCTTCGTCGCTTTTTGAGGCTACCGTTACCCTCAGGTTGGCTTGAAGGGAAGTAGTTGGAAAGCCAGGGCAAGAACAAGTTGCAACATATTCCTGTACTGCGAACGCTTTGTGTTTCTTCCAGGGCCAGGAAAACCCAAGCTGTGACGTGAGCACACCCCAACTCCATGCTTGTCAGCACGCGTTCTGCCCCTGAAAAGAGGGTGATCCCACATTGTGGACATTGATTTCTGGTCTAGAATATCGGCAGACAAAAGGACAGACTCTTTCAACTTGGGACTCTCCACATTTCCCCGCAAAGGACACGAGAGCAAGGGCAGTGTCCTGTTGTCACTATGTCCACGAATTGTGCGCAACTCTGGTGAAACACAACCGCGTTTCACATAGCAATGGACAGTTCACGAATGGCTTTTTCATGGTACCCCAAGATGGATTGTAGAAAGGGTACCCTCTCAGAAATAGGCAAACCCTGTTTGACCATGTGACATGCAAGCAGCTGGCTCGCCCAAAACGCGTTTTGAGAGAGTCCGACCGGAAAATGCACACACACCAACACGTGCCTGCCCAAATTGGCTCGCATCAAGCCCAGGCCTTGCGGTCTCCAAACCTCCCGCAATTTCTTGAGGCCTTTGAGCCCTTGAAAGGCGATTCCGTGTCGGAGCCTTGGGGCGATTTGAGCTTCGGATGTGTCGATGGGTTGTGCTCCGAGTCTCGACTCTTCGGCTTTGCCTCCCAAGTGGGGAGCAAACCCATGGGAAAGGTAAGTGAGCTTTTGCAACTAGATGCATTGATTGACTACAATGACGAACCATTGTCTCATGGTCCCCTTGTAGCAGTTGTCTTTTTCCTGTTGACTTTCCACCAAAGCAAGGGAAACAGACACACCCATGTGGGGGCGTGCTTTTTGGAGGGTACAATTTTTGAGGGTTGGTTTAAAGGGACACGAAAAACAACACCACGCCTTCTTGTCTCTGGTCTTTGGGTGTTCCAGGTCGTGAGGAGCCCAAAGCGAGATGCCAACAGCTTGGTTTGAGTTGAGACAGGGAGGTCCTTTCTGCTTGTTCTCTTTCTCTTTCTCTTTTTCTATTTTCTGGTACCCTACAATAGCTTTAGACAACCATGGCAGGGATTCCTAGGAGCACCATGACTACTGTGGATGGACGAAATCCATTTCGATCCGAGTGGAAATCATTGTTTGTTGGCAGCAGGGGAACCATCACAGGGTTTTTGAACGGTGCGAAATGGGTTTCATCCACAGTACCCAGATGGCTATGGAAGCTACTGTCCACTTACAGTCCTCGACTCGGAGCCCCAAGTGAACTCTCGGCCAGGGCCTGGAAATGTGTTACCTTGCCTCAGGTTCCAATAATGTTGACCCTGGATTAATTCATAGAACAAACACCCGGTCCTTTGTGGGAGGGGGGACGTGTTCCCCTCCAAAAGTGACGACTTTCGCACTAAACGTGGGGAGGGGTTGATGAATCTGGGGGGAGGGTGGTGCAAATCCTTTAGTAGCCCCCGAATGCTTCTTCCAGGGTCATTCTGGCAAAACTCGCGCGGTGGACGGCATGTGTAGGAGGTGCAGCCAAAAGCCTTCACGAAGAGAAGGGCACGTTTTCGAGTTTCCTTGAGGTGCAGGATGTTTGCTGAGCCCAAAAGTGGCGAATGGCAAATTGTGGCGCGCGGCCCAGGCTTGCGGGACCCCAGATGCAGAGAGAGCTTTCGAGATGAAGCGCGGGAGCCCATTTGGGGGGACAAAAACACGGCACTGGTACTGGTGCGGCCATGTTTTCTTCTTCTTCTTTTTTTCTTCCGGGAGGGGGCGGGAGGTCCCCGAGCTTCTTCTTCCTAGGTTTGGGGGGGGGGGGGAAAAAATGGAGAAAAGGGGGGGCCCGGGGGGTGGCCTGTTGATGGTTGCCTGTTCTGGTTTTTATGTTCATCTCAAATCTGTGTTCCCCCTTATTCGTTTTGAAAAGGGGTGTTTTGGGGAGCTTATATATCGTTTTCGTTAAGGTAATCATTTGGGTAAATTGTCGCCTTGTTCATTGTTGGGCTGGGGGCCGACATTTTTTTCATTTGAAAGAGTTAGCCCTTTTAGTAGTTATCAAGTTCTGGGGTGTTGGGTGGGTCATTTGATTATTCCTATTCTTGTTCAAAGTCACTTGTTGTTTCCATATATTCTCTCACAGTAACGTTATTGTTTTCTTGACCTTTCACTCTTAGTTGGTGCTTACTTGTTTGTTGGTGTTTTTTCATTCTGTATTTTCCTACAAAGCATTTACATAAAGGACATTCTACTTTCAATTGGTTATAGTCTTTCTGTTTTTCATTTATGTCTTCTTTGTTCTTTTCTCTATATTCTTTTGCTTTTTGTTTTAATTCGTCTTTATGGTTTTCACGATAGTTCTTTTTCTGTTCTTTTAAAGTGTCTTTGTTATTCTCTCTATATGTCTTATTCTTATCTGCTATTTGTTCTTTGTTGTTTTCGTAATACTCCTTTGCCTTTTGTTGTATTTGTTCTTTGTGTGCTTCTCTATACCGTTGTTTGCTCTCCAAGCATACATTACATTGTTTTCTTCCTTCGTTGAACTTTTCTAACAATTGAAAGACTTTACATTTGGAACATTGCTTTTTGTCTGTCATTGGTCTCTATATGTTTAAGGGGCAAACCGTGAGAGTTGGCATTTTGAACCGCAGTAGTCATTTGGAAAGGTGATTGCTTCCCATCCGCCATAACCATTTGTATCAACCGCAGGGGTTGAACAGTTAAACATTGTCATTTCCAATTTCCAGACCTAGAAGTTCCCACTAAAAATGAAAAGAAACGGCATAATTTCCGACACACTCATTTCCCATCCGCAAAGACCATTTGTAATGGTATGTCCTTCTCGTTTGTTTCAGGCGGTTGTCAGAGGATGAACTTTCACTTTGAAACTGCTGAGCGGTTCAGCGGTAGTGGCAGTATAGACGTCCTGTGCCACTCACAGAGACGGTATTCTTCTGTCCGAAAACGAGCTGAAAATAATTCTAATAATTTCATATTATTAGAACTATTTAGATAATTATTTTATGGAGTAATGTCGCGAAGCTCATTAGGCTATTACTTTGTAATAGCGTAATGTCCATATGGTAATGAAGTGAAAGCATCAATATAAAACCTTTTATTTTCATAATTACTGAGAGATTGCCTGACTTGAGACATTGAATATATTTGATGCGACTTACTCCTGATGAAGTTATATGTGATTTCGTGCTTTTTGTTTTGAAATAATGCTTCGTGATAGTTCTGATACGACAGTTCTTTTTTCACTTTGTGTTTCACTACACCTTTTGATTTCTTATGTTCATCAACCTCACCATGAATTGTGAAGGCGTAAGATTTAGGTTTCAATCCGATGAATTTAGTAAGGATTTTTCCATTCACTTCGTCCTTAAACATTCCTAAGACCTTTTTATTAGTTTTGTCATGACATGGATGCTCAACAGGATAGTCGCTAAAATCCATGTGTTGCTTTATATCATTGAAATCCTTATAGACATCATCAGTCATTGTTTGAATTACATAACTGTCAGTATCAGTATATATCAATTTGATGTTTTCATTATACTTCTTTTTCAATACATCATAATAAAACTGATACATATGTAATTTGCTTAAATCTAAAATGCTCATTCCCAGGAAAATCGGCTTATCCAATTTCAGTTTCGCTTTAGTTTTTTCAACTCCCACCAGATTTTCATTTATAATAAATCGGTTTTTGAATGTTGGGTTATTCACGCATTTTTCATATCTTACCTCATTATCAACCAGTTCAAAGTCCATATGGTTTCTTTTGTCTTCCATAGTTTTTCCGTACACCGCGTTATTCATTAATTTGAATAAATCTTTCTCAAAATCGCTTTTGGCTTCTTTCCTTTTACCAGTGTTGAAGTCAATCCACGGTTTCAACCAAGCCCTCTGTTGAAATTTTATTATCCTATGGACTTTACCCATTTTCATTCCCATTTTCAACTAATACTGTAGAGTCTTGATATGAACCACATATTTTTCTTTATCCTTTAGATTTAATATTAACTTACTTGTTTTCTCGTCCTTCGGGGTTTTTCCATCATAATATATTTTGAAGACTTGCTTTTGATAATCGGAAAGCATATTCACATTTACATTCATTATTTCAGGCGCTAGTGGATAGTCGGAGTGGAAGTCGTGCAATGTTTCGGGATATTCCAAATCAACTTCCATAATATAACCAAACTCATCGTTTTCATTCCATTTTTCAACACTGGGCGTTTTCTTTGCCCACTTGATATTTTTTAGCGGTAACTTCTGGGACATTGCCAAACCATACAAGTTATTAGCATCCAAGTAACTAATATAATTTGATGGCTTGTTCTCATCATATGCTTCCCCCATATACTTATTATTTGCCACTGCTAATTTATGACTGACTTGACACATACCACCTCTCATTCCCTTTTCAACCATCTCAAACATTTCTTGGTCATGCAATTGTTCTATTTCAACGCCAGTTTTTAGAAGCATCGCGTCCCATGCGAAATTTGGCAACGTATAATAATGAGCGGGGTCTAAACCGTAGTATTCCATACACAAGTCTCTAAAGTTTTCAAATACATCGGTCAGTAGTAAAACATCAGTTCTTAAATACAAGTCGTGATACTGCCCAAGCGTCCTGATGCCGAAGTGCTTCCAGACCTTCAAGGCTCGTTCGTAATCCTTGTCGCTTACATGTTCTTCACTCAATTTACTGTAAAACGCTTCTTTCGGTGGTAAAGCCCTTTCCTTAAATCTTTCAAAATCATCAAAGTAGTCATAGGGATAAATACCCTTATCAGTCAATAAATCCAAATCTTCATCGGTTTTAACATACGGGTTTCTAACGCTGTATCTGAAATTGTTCTTCCAATTCTCACGCTGTTTATCATCCTCATATTTACTCAACTTCACCAACTTATCCAACGAAGACGATAAGAAACTGAAACTGTCCTTGAAACAAAGATTTTTAAAACCAAAGGTTATAAACTTTTCGCTGTTCTGAGCGATACATTCTATTTTAGAATTCTTGTTCAGTTCGTGAGCCTTGTTGATGATTAAGTGGGCATCGTAGTTTTTAAGGTTATGAAGAAACACTGGGATTTTATAATATCTCATACTAAAACCAAGATTACAATCATCGTGGGCGCATCCTCTGTAAGCTCCAGTAAAGTGACAATGGTCTCGAACCTTCTTGTCCTCAGGTTTAAAATCATTTCCACAGATAAAGCAAGTAGTAGCATTTTCAAAATCTTCCTTGTCCTTTTCAGTCATGATTATCTCTTTTACTTCCTTCATCCTACTAATAATATCTTCTCTGACTTCAATGATTTTTTCAACAAACTTATCCATACAATCTTCACCTCTGTATAAGTAAGGCTCACTACTTCCGGTTATAGCATTGACTACATTAATCATAAAACCACACGGACGATGATTTTGATATGATGTAGTTTTAGCTTTTGCCGATTTGCTTTTAACATCAATTGGCACAGTTAAACATTCAAAGTCGGCATATATTACGAATGGAGCTTTAAGTTTCTTGAAATGGTTTTTGAATGCTATTGTTTCACCTGCTTTTGGCATTTCTATTTTTTGACCCTCAACTGCTAGACATCCCTGTTCTTCGTGTTGTTTCAATAATTCTTCTGATTGAAAACCATGAGAGCAGGTTCTACAATGATACTTTTTAACTTTCTTTTTGTTAGCCTGACTACTCATTAACTTATCGTAATTTTTGATATAAGCGTAATGCGATTTAACTTCATCAGCCAATTTAATCAAATCGATTTTGTGTTGTGCTTGTGGGTTGTTGCTTCTTTTGTATAATAAAATAGTTTTACTATTCGTATCGGGGTTTATGTAATAAACATTGACCGATATGTGTTTGTTCTGTTCTTCAAATAGTTCAATCTCATCATTACCTACTGGAAAGTCAATATTATCCCATTTGATAAATTTGTCATCTACATATTTCTTATAATGATACATGTCGCAGGGATGGTCTTTTTTGAATAACTCATAAAATCCGCATTGAACGGAATATTTAAAACATAAGTCATCCTCATTTTTAATATTAATACAAGCCTTTTTGTTTGCCACCCAGTCGGGCAATGAAATAAAGGATGAACCACGGGTAGGATTGTACCTATCATAACTGATGACTAACTTTTCAACTTGTACAAGAACCAAACTCGACTGAACTTCTTCGACTACTTCAATTTGTGTCTCAATGTCATGACCAATGTTGTTTAAGACGTTGTTCAACTCATCGGGATTATGAATATTGTATCTTCTGCTTCTTAACCTCCTTTGAATAAGTTCATTGTCGGGATTTTTGAATGATAAATCAGTTTCCACGATTATTTTCATGTTCGGGTTTCTGTTCAGGAATTCGGCCAGTCGTTGCTTCTGGTATTTTAAGTAGGATAAACCTTTCAACCCCTTTAATCTTATATCACTTACCGAGTAGGTGTTGGCGTATCCCTTGAACGCTTGTTGCTCGTCTGTGATTTTGGACTTGAATCGCTTGACATAATCCTGTAAGGGTCTACCTCTCGTTAGTTTTAGATAATTAGCACCTTTCATTAAAAGGCCATGCTTTCTATATCCGTCACTCCTTGCCACTTCCTTTAGTTTCGTGTTCAATACGTTTGAAACTGGTTTGTTCTTATCATATCTGTAGGTCTTATCACCTATTTTGAGTTTTTGTGTTTGCCTCCCTTCTTTTTGTATTAGTTCGCCTTGTTGGCTGTTTAAAATGAAATCTATGATTTTATTTTCTGACATGGTAACCATAATACTATACTCTATATAATATAAGGTATTTTCTCTTTAAGTAGTTTTTCGGGCTGGGGTTGACTGTTGGAGAAAATGGGTTTCGGGTTGAGAATGAACGCATTAATCTCATTAAGTGTTTTTAATAAGATGAATGATTATTATTTTTTCATAATGCGCATTGTCGCGAAGCTTGCGAACAAATTTTAGATTTCTTGTGTTTAGATAAATTTGATTTGCTTGATATCGTCCTTCCACAGTCCTCGCAAGTGTAAGACTGTTTTAGGTTATTGTTGTAGTAATTCTGGTGGTAGTTCTTCTGGTCGTCCCTCCATCTCACGGGTTGCTCATTTCCATCGCTCGAAGTCTGGTTCTGTTCGCTTATCATCTGTAAGACTAAGTCGTTTTCTGCTTTCATCAGTTCAACCATCATATCAAATTCATCATTCGTTATTCTCTGTTTACTATTACCGTTAATAAAAATTCCTGTCATTTTACTATATTAGGGCGTTTTGTCTTTAAGTAGTTTTTATTTTTTCTTCTTGCCTCGGCTACTTTTTGTATTTGTGCTTTCTGGGCTTCTACTCCTGCTTCTTGTTTCCATTTGTTCCCTCGTCCATTCACTACCTCTTGCTATTTCTTGGGGTGAGTTGCTCCTGCTTCTTGTTTCTAATTGTCTTCTGTTCATTTGATTACCTCTTGCTCTTTCTTCTGGTGAGTGGCTTCTGCTTCTTGCTTCTACCTGTCGTCTTGACCAGAATGATGCCCTTGGTTGTTCTTCTTCCTGTTCCCTTGATTGTTCTGATGGTGTGGATGTCTTCTTGTCACGTTTGAATAGTTCAAATACGCTCTTGTCTTCTCCACCTAAAAATATGTTTCTTAACGATTTTATTTCTCGGCTTTCCTCTTTCTTATCTTTTTCGGTTGATGCTGATGACGATGATGATGTTAAATGAAGACTTTGTAAATCTTCCTGCTTTTCATCTTTTGGTTCATCTTTTGGTTCATCTTTTGGTTCATCTTTTGGTCCTGAAATTGCATTACTATAAATTTCATCAGTGAAATCTTTTGCTATATATCGTGTTGTTTGTGCGTCTGCCTCGTTGTTTTCATATAACTGTGATGTTGGCGCTACTTCATCAAACATATCAGGGAACAATTCGTGTTGAAGAACTTGTTTATCAGTTTGAACCCTAGCATTCAACCGTAGTCTCCTATCGTATTTTGAAAGGTCAAAATCGTCAAAATCTATATTGTTGATTGACAAGTCAATTACCTGTCTTTCGGGGATGATTTCAATTTTTAATCTGTGCGTCATCGCTTCCTTTAGCATTTCTTCAAAAGTAGGGCGTCGGCGTAATCCATAATATTTATTAGTCATATTAAATATTATATATTTTTTTATTGTTGAGTTGATGAACTTGGTTTCTGTTTGAAGTATTTGTTATAAACATTGTCATTGTAATATGTTTCTAACCGAGCACGAATTCCTTTTCTTTCTGTTGTTCTTGCATTGTTATATTCGTCTAATAATTCTTTGAACTCATCGTATTTATCTGCATTTATTACATTAAATTGATGTAGTTTTGAAATTATGTTATCCATCATAGTTCCCGGATTTTTCGATAAATACACCGGCGACAACCACTTTATACTAGTTAAATAATTTTTGAAAATTCGTTCGTCATCAACGTCTTCGTTTTCGACATTTTGTAATTCCAACTCGATTGCTTTTTCATGCATTTCCATTATCTCAGCATTAGTAACGGTTGTTTGCGCGTCATCGTCATCATCTTTACCTTTTTTCATTGCTTCTACTTCAACAACTGGGTCGTCTTCTCGTTCATCTTCTTCTTCGCCTTCCTCTAATGGTTCTAATTCTGGCATTTCATCAGCGGACACCATTGAATGAACTTCTACACCGGCAGGATATGAACTCTTTGAAACAGCGCTTGCCATTTCTTCGTGTTGTTCTCTCCAAAGTCTCATTTTTTCAGCAAGTTCTTCTTTCTGTTTCTGTGCTTCCGTTAGTCCTTCTTGAATGAAAGACTGGTGTTGTTTCAGTGTGTCAGCAAGTTTCAATTCATCATTAAGTTTAGCTCTTACACTACCATCGTCCGACATTGCTCCTTTCATAACTTCTCCTCTCCGGTCTAGTTCTTGTTTCTTTTGAATGTCTAAGACGTCCTTATTATCAAACTGACTACCGTATTGGTTTAATCTGTATCTTGTCGCTTTTCTGTCTATCACATTTTCAATTGATGGACGGTTCTCATCTCCTACTAATGTTTCTTTCAATAATTCATCATAAGAAGGTCTCAAATGTAATTGTGATTTCAATGAACCTACTTTTACCGGTCCTACTGTATTCAATCTACTAATTGATTTAATCATAGTATATTAATTATTTAGAAAAATAAATTAATCAGAGATATTCTTAATCATTTCTTCTAAATGCTTCTTTCTTACAGTTAGTTGTTCCTTCGTTTGTATTCCATCTGGTGACCGTGTGTTGTCTAATATGTTTCTTATTCTGTCTAATTCCTTTCTGTAACTTTCGGTTCTGTTGCTTTCAGCTAAATCATTTCTATACTTTATTAATGCTCCCTGTGATTGTCTCGCTTCCAGTGTGTCCTTCAACTGTTTAAAATAATTCATTCTTGAAGCAACTCCCCATAAATCTGAAACATTATAATGACGTTCTACTTGTGGCGCCCTTTTAAATTCTACATTTCTATGACTTCTCGTAAGCATGAATAATATATATTATAATTAGATTATTATTTAAAACATTGATGAAGATAATTTGTTTATTTTTTCTTGTTTATCTTGTTTTTTCTTTTGTTTAAGTTCTTCATAATGTTGGCTTAATAATTCTGTTGCCGTGGGTTTCTTAATAGTTTCTTTAATCACTTCTTGCTTAATCTCATTCTTAATTTCTTCTTTTACTTCAGGTTTTATCTTTCTAATATTCTTTTGTGGATTGACTGGTAATAACTCAGTAGGTGCTCCCTTACAATTTTTAGGATGTGAGTGTCTCAAACTTTTCAATGTCATGTTTTTAGAGCATTGTTCACATTCTACTAATTCAACTTCTTTTTTAGTTCTTGGTAATGCTTTTGCTTTCGCTTTTGGTTCAGGAATGGCTTCTTCTGGCGATGGTTCTTCATTAACTGTTTCATTTTGTTCAACGACTTCATTATTAACAGGTGCTTCTTCTGTTTTAGTTTCATTATTATCATCTACCACCTGAATACTTGACATATAATATAATCTATATATTTTCTATATGGAAAATATATATATGATTTTAAGTTTTTGACATTTGATATTACAATTTCATTATCAAATAATGTCACTTTTTACGAAAAGGAGACTAAAACTACAATTAACTCCATTCAAGTTAATTTCATTCCCTGCTGAATTAGAAATCCAAAAATCCAATTGTTTAAAGGTTCTATTAGATACATCTAAATAGTCCAAAGCATTTACTCCGTCACCATCAAAAATAATTCCCGCATGTGGCGCTGTGACTGGCACTTTCTTAACAACTGTACTATCTCCCGTTCTTAAATTTACTTGATTATAATTAGACAACTGAGAAGAATGACTATAAATATTTCTATTGGGTTGAAGATTAACGAAACCAGAAACATAAGCATTACCATATTGATAAACATTCATTTGATAATTTCCTAAAACTTCATTAACAGACTTTAAATCATTAGCATCAAAACTTCCAATCCAAATATAACTTTCATATATTATCTTCATTTGTTCATCAGTTAATACTGCAAATTGTCTATCGGCATAGTTTGAAGAAATCGTGATTTTATTAGTTTTTACACTGTAAGTAACTTCATAAGTATTTGAGAAATTAACATTATCAACAATACCGTTAATTTTTGATTTTAATTCTGTTGCCAGTTCTGTGCCAGTATAAACTCCTTCTTCCAATGCAACAGCAATCCAATGAACATTTGTATTATCTTCATCTGGAACTAACGGAGAAGAATAAAAGTATAGTATATTATTTAATCCTGACTGTATTGAATACCACGAGTTAGGTAATGTTACTTCGTGAATGTAGCAATGAACCCCGTTGTCTGTTTGTAATGTTTCCGGCAATTCAACTCTAAAATTTGATGATGTGCCTCTAATCCTATGAGCACTGTCAATATAGACCTTCTTGTATGTCAACATAATATATTTTTAATTAGAAAATAAATTTTCTAATTAAAAATTATTCTGTTGCTTAGGACTTCGTCGTATGTCAGCATTATTAATTAATTGAGAAATTAATTTATAACTTTAATTATATGATTAATAATAAAAAGTTAATTTATGAAATGAAGCATGGGAAAATTAAACATTATCAACCTTATAAGAAAACAACTAACATAACTAATGTTATGAAACAAACTGACAAAATATTAAATAGTTATAATCCTAATTCTAATTTAACTGATGCACAAGGATTGAGTAGAGCCTATGGAAATGGTAAAGGTTTTTATATTGATGGTGATAACATGTATGTAAGCGGTACATTTGGGAAAGGAACGTTTGGAGGTGCTGTTAATGACATTCTGGCAGATGTAGGACTTCCCTTTAAAATGACTAAATATTCACAACGATATAAAGACACATCAACAGCATTGGATGAAAACAATGAAGTTAAACATCTTATAACACATAGTCTCGGTTCAAGTGTAGGGGCACAGATAACAAAAGATTACCCTGAAAGAGAATTAACTTTAACCACTTATGGAGCGCCGTTTATATCACGAAGGTCTAAAATTACCGATGATTATATTAATTTTAGAAGTATCTTAGACCCTGTCAGTATTGCTGACCGTGGCGCTATAACTGTTTATACTGGTTCATTAAATCCATTTACTAACCACGATTACATAACTGGATACGGAGACCAAGGTAAAGATGTTTCAAGAAGCAATGAACCGGTAAAGGAGATAATATAGTTAAATAAGTACTTAAATATATAACTATATAATATTATATATGTATAATCAGTTACATGAAAACTTGACAGAAAGTGAAACAAAATATAAACCATCAACACTTGTAGAAAGATTAAGGGATTTAAATAGAGATAATAAACGAACACATGTAAAATGTCAGTGTGGGTGTTTCATTATTCGGAGTGTCAGAGTTAGACCTGACTATATTGATTATAACTGGATTATTTCAATTTATAATATGTTCGTACCAAAATATAAAAATGGTTATGTTCTCATCAATGACAACACTAACAATTGTAATCATACTCAATCAGACCTTGATGAAATAGTAAAAAGAAAAAACGCAAAACTATTTTCATATTATTATTATGATACAACATAAGAAATATGACAATGAAACAACGGATGATATGATTAAGAATGAAAATAAAAAGTATAAGAAAAGTACGTATGAAGAAATTAGAGAATTAGTAATGGAGAAAGAAAAAGGGAATAATCCAGTTGAAGATAAGATTAAGAAAAAGAAAATGAAAATATTTAAAAATAATAATTCTAATCAAAAGGATTACACTAAATTATTTAATTTAGTTTAGTTTAAATTATTTCTAAATTAAATTATATATAGCAATGGAAACTTTTAGTGCTGAAGATATTCTAATTGACAACCTCTCATTCAAGTTAAATAAAGGTGCAAGTTATATAAATGAGCGTCGTAGCGTTTCGTTCTTCCCGTCTGGTTCAAATATCTATAAACCTTCGTCTGGAAATCGTGTATTGAAAATCGCATTAAATGCAGAAGATAATAGTTGGTTAGACCCTCAATCGGTAATGGTGTTTTTCAATGTTTCGAACAAGGAAAATACAAGCAACAAACGGTTACGACCTCTATCTCCTGCTTACTGCTTTTTCAGAAGAGCAAGACTAATTGCTGGTAATCAACTTGTTGAAGACATTGACTATTACAATAGAAACCATCACATGATGAGTTGTTTGATGTCAAAAGGAGCAAGGGACAATGAAGACGCGCAAAGTTTTGGATATAGATACGATGACGATTTGGCACAACGTTTTGCTGACCCTACAACTGGCACTATTGGAAAAACTTATAACGCTGAAACAATCCCAGGCTTTACGTCTGAAATGGTTGTCGGATTTAAACCGATGCTTGGTTTATTTAATCAGTTTAAGTATATTCCATTAAAAGCGTGTCCTCTTGTTTTAGAACTTGAACTTGTCAGTAATTTCACCGATTGTATTGTTTCACCTGATGTTTCCACTGATTTCCCCGCCGTTGAGAGTACGCCTAACACACATCTAAGCACAAGCGGAGAATACGAACTTAATAATTGCTTCCTTCAATGTGATGTAGTAAGTTTGGATAATGATTTACACAATCGTTACGTTTCACATTTACTTGATGGAAAAGAATTACCTATCACATATAATACTTACATTTGTCAGTCTAATTCAGTTGTTGGTCAAGCAACAATAAACACTACTGTTGTTCGTTCTGTGTCGAAACTCACTGCCACATTTATCACCTTCTATAAAGCAGATGCCACGGGAGGAGCAACTGAAGTTCATAAGGAATACAACAGGTTTTACCATCCATCGACAAGAACAACCTTTTCTACTCATGGAAACTATAACCCTGACAATGACTTAGAATTTCAACTTCAATTAGGTTCAAAATTATTTCCTGAGTATCCTTGTAAAAGCTTAACGCAAGCTTTCTATTATTTGCGAAAGGCATTGAATTTACCTTTATTTCATCAACATCATTTATCTATTGAATTTAACCAGTATAAAACCGACAAGTTCATCTTTGCTATGAATATGGAGAAGGTTCCCGATAGTTCATATACTGGAATCAACACGAAATCCGGGCAACAACTACTAATCCGTGTTAAACCTTCTGGAAGTATGGACGTAAGCTTTATGCCAGATACAATATATATAACGTTAGTATCAGAACAAATATTATCCATTAGAGACGCCGGAGTGCAGATACTCGATTAAAAATAAGTAAAAATGATAATATTAAAAATAAATAAATATTATCATTTTCTACTATTAATATATAATGCCTTCAATAAATTTAACAAACTTTGAGAATGTTGTAGCGCACACAATTAGCGAAATCAATTCTACAAGCGGGGTGACAAACATTAGAAACATATACGCTAATCAATCAGATATAATTGATTTACTTGACAACAAAGCAGACCAAGTAGATACTTACACAAAAGCACAGATTGACGCTAATTTTTATGATATAAATCAATCATACAATAAGACGGAAGTTAATGTATTATCAAATAATATTAGTTCAAACACATTTTTAATAGGTAATCTGACAGTAACTTCAAATACAAATTTTAATAATATTTCATCAAATACAAATTTAATATGTAATTTAAATTCTACTATGTCAACTAATTTTAATAGCATTAGTTCTAATTCTAACTTAATTAATACAAATATTAATAATATTTCATCTAATACTCATTTAATAGATAATTTGAATTCTACTATAACAACTAATTTTAATAATATTAGTTCTAATTCTAATTTAATAACTGGATTAAATAGTACAGTAAATTCACATATTTCAGCAATATCAGATTTACAGAATGGAGGTTCACTTAATGAAGCAGATTATTATAATAAAATAACAACTAATAATTTATTATCAAATAAGTTAAATACAACAATATTAAATAATACATTAATACATAATATAACAACTACTGCAACTTTCAAAATAGCAGAATTTGGAAATTATAATAATTTCTTTGAAATGTATAATAATTATTTTGATACTTATGTTTATGGAAATTTAAGTGGAGCAACTATGTTTTTAAATCAAAGAGGTTTTGGAGATGTAGAAATTAATAATTCTTCAACTTTTCAAAATGATAAAATATTATTAAATCATAATACTACAATATTATCTAATTTACAAGTATCTGGTTTATTTTCGTGTTCGTCTATTTTAGATATAGCAGGTTCTGATGCTAGATATGTTTTACAGTCAGATAATTTAGCAGGATTAATAAGTGGTAATACAAATACGATAAATACAATAATTACAAATGATAGCGCACAGGATGTATCAATAAGTCAAAAATTAGACAAAGTTAATACAACTGCACAAACAGTAAACTCTCCATTAATACTTAGTTTAACAGATAATACTAATCCAATATTTAGAATCCAGGACGCAGTTAGTAACCAACGACTGGAATTTAAAAGAGGTTGTCAGTTGGACTCTTATCAAGGACTAACAGGTGCTACTCCTTATAGATTATGGTTAGGATGGAATACAGGAGATGTTATTATTGGAAGACCTAATAATGCTTCAAGAATTACGATTAACGGCAATGTTCATACTTCGTATAATTTTGCTCAAGCACATGGAACATCATATTTCGAAGGAGGTGTATATATGAAAGGTAATTTATTTACAAATAATGATTTTTCAACAGATATTAAAACAAAAATAGATAATATCAATACTTCAATAAATGGATTAGAACCATACTTAGAAACATATACACCGGATGCAATAGAAGGTTTTTATATACATCATCCTAATTTTGTTGCTGTCAGTGTTGGCGATGTTACAAATGCTTCTAATCAATATATGATGTGTGATGGATTAGTGAATAAGACTGTTTTTTCTAAACCTATCGATGTTTTAGGAAACATTTATACGAATGCTAATGTTAATTGTGATAATGTTAATATTGATACTGATGGTAAATTAACAATTGATACAAACTGTGAATTATATAGATATGTTAGTGCTTTTTCATCTTTTGATATGAGGAATAGTGATGCTAATTCTTCAATTAGGTTTATTTGTGGAGACCCCGCTGTTCAGTCCAACATAGTCGGGGCAGTTAATATTACCAGTGGATGGACTTTTAATACTGCTACTGTTGATGTTATGGGTAATTTATTCGCTGATGATGTTTATGTTAAAACTAATGGAGCATTAAGAAGCAATCATTTAGCACCTAACGGAGGAACATTAATAACCGTTGATACTAATATGGCAATACAAAATGCTTATTTAGCAACTAATACAATACAATCATTTGATTTAACAACAGTTTCATTTTTAAATGATATTTCCATGACTACTGGCACAGACATAAAGCTTGGTACGAGTGAAATATCAACTTATTATGATGGAACTAATTTATCTACATTTGATGTAATATTCAGAACGTCAAATACAGCTTTTAGAGTTCAGATAGTTCAACTACACCTTCAGTTTTATTATCTATTGATAAGACATTTGGAACAACAGTAAATACTGGAAGTTTTACAAATAATGCCTCATCAACTTTTAATGAAAATGTAACAGTTGCAGGAACGAAGAAATTGCTATGTAATACACTTGAACCATCAACAGGAACTAACATAGATTTAACAGCAACGACAGTAACCATTAACGGAACGTTTGTTGATTCATCTGATTCGCGGTTGAAATATGACATAGACAATGTCAAATCTAACTGTATGAATATTATTAAGAAATTTAAGCCAAAGAAGTTTAAGAGACACGATAGAAATGACGGGGGTAAAACTCATATAGGATATATCGCAGATGAAGTATTAAAAGCAATTCCTAAAGAGTTTGAAAATATTGTATGTAAAGATAAAGAGTATTTAGGATTGAATTATTTAGTTTTACCCGTGTTGGTTCATAAAGCAGTATTAGAGCTGAATGATAAAATAGATAAACTTGAAAAATAAATTAAGGAATGTAAAAAAGAAAAATCTAAATAATAATATATAATGGGTATTGGTCAAAGCAAAAACGAAGAAAATAACAGTATGGAAGACATTAATAATTTAAGAGTAGATGAAAAAACGAGAGCGGATACTTTAATAATAAAATCTATTCAAGAATGTGTAACGAGAATAGAAAAGTTAGAAAATCAAAAATCGGACAAACTATTATATAAATTACCTGCGTTGAATTTATGCAACGCTTCATTGATTTAAATTAATAATATTAATATGATTCATTAACATTATTAATTAAAAAATATGAATAAAATTTACTAATAAAACTTTGTCTTTCTTAATTGATGACTTTAATAGTTATTTTTTTCACTTGTAATGAAATAAAATTAGCCACATTGTCCCTATACACTAAGTTAGTTTTATAAAGGTCTTTATTAAGAACATAATAAATATCAAATAAATTATTTGATGTTAAAGTACGATTACGAACATGATTAAAAAAAGTAAATGAGGTAGATGTAACAAATATATCATATTCAATTAATAATTTTAATGGTTTATGTTTTTGATGTAATTTATCTAACTCACTTAAGTTAAAAATATATGATATGCCGTTTTTGATAATATTTTTCATATTGATATTATCAATTTCAAAATACTGTGAATTCTTTAATTTGTAAGACTTATACACTGGTTTAAATTTATTAATATAATTTTTAATAATATTATTATTTTTTATTTTTAATAATCTAACATCACCTAAATTATAAGATAATACAAGGTTTTTAATGTCTAATGGTAAATCATAAAATAACATAATATATTTAAATCTTCATTTTATTTTAAACGCTTTTTCAAATCTGACATAAAACATATTGTTATCATCTTTGGAATTCATATTAACATAAAAGAAGGAGTAGGGCTTATCATCTACCGCTTTATGATACATATTTAACAGTTGCTC
This sequence comes from Effrenium voratum, assembly GCA_963377175.1. NCBI lineage: Eukaryota > Dinophyceae > Suessiales > Symbiodiniaceae > Effrenium > Effrenium voratum. The sequence goes on along the minus strand of CAUJNA010001846.1, from coordinate 877,877 downwards.
TTTATCAACGATGGCCGAGTTTTCCTCAATGAATGACATTAACTCTGATACATTCTTTAACTTAAAGATATACAACGAACTAGAATTCAACCTAATGATTGGTGCTAGGACACGATATTTTTGAACGCTTAAACAAAAACTAATGGCGTCGTGCCTGCCTCTCGTTGCCAGTCCATGAAGTAACTTACTATATCTAACAAATTTAGGGTCGTCTGCAAAATCATCAACTATGATTAAAATTGAATGTAGTTTCTTCATCTTCTGTTCTTTCATATAATGAATTATCTTTCTTTGTGTGTTAATTATTTCTTCCAGTTCTTCAGGTTGGTAGGTGTCATAATATAACTTTTCTTTTTCATCATCAACCTTCATATTATCTTTTTGATATTTCTTGACTTCAACGAAGGTAGGGTCATTATGAACCGACGGGCTAAAAATGAATATACGGGCGAAGCAGTCCCTATAAACATTTAGGATAAGGTTTTGAATTAAAACTGTTTTGCCACCCGTTGATGAAGCAACAACAATTGAGCGAAAAGGTAGTTTTGGCACATGTTCATATTTAGATTGTTTGAAATCGTAATCAGTTATATTTATTGGTTTTATTATTGGAACATCAGACATAATAAAATAATATTAAAGTTATTTAGAAAATATTTTATATTTATTATTTTATATGAATAGAAGTTATTCGGATTATATTGATATAATAGATAAAGTAGAAAATATAGAACAAGTAATACTAACTGATAATAGATTTAAACAAGTATGCTATTTTGTTTTAGAATTAATTAAGTTTGTGATACAATATATTAAAAATATAAATATTAATATAGATGGGGAGAAAGAAAAAGAATAAGACATAATCAGTTGTTTCTTCAACTGATGAAGAAAAAGAAGAAATTGTTAAAGAAACATCAGTTATTGAGTTTGCTTGTCCAATGTGTAAAAAAATCTTAGAAATGAAAAATGAATTAGAAATACAAAAGAAAGGAAACTGTAAATGTTCGTGTATTCCAACAAGTTTCAAAATAAGTAAGAATGATAAGAAAATGAATATTGATAAAAGTAAAGACAGTATAAACTTAGAAACAGATGTTCATAATATTGCTATACGATTTGGGAGGGGAGTTACTCCATCAGATAATGGTGATAAGGAAACTCAGGAAACTGTTAAACAAATAATGAAAAATTAGTATTTAAAGAGTAGATTTAACATAATTGCAACATTTAGTTTTAAAAGTTTAGTTTTATAATTTAGTATATATGGAGGAACATTTAGCGAACATTGACAGTAGTTTAGAGTTGTTGTTTCCAAGATTAGAAAAAGTGTTGGAGCAAAATGAAAACATACTGAAAATCTTAAAGAGCTTGAATATTAAACCTACATATGATAACAATAACAATTATCAAGCAAAAGAAGTAGATAGAGACAGTAGCGAATACAAAAATAAACGAACCATTTATGTTAAAAAACTGAATGAAAAATTCATAAAAGAACCTAAACAATCAAGTCTGGATTACTATCAAGTCAAGTATAAAGAAGATACCAAGAAATACGTTTAATCATTAACTAACACAATTTCGTGTCTCAAAAGCGGTTTGTTTATTCCTGCTACTTTGTAAGTTTTATTGCCCATAATATCATATTCAATTTTATCAATATTGAATATTTTATTAGACCATTTAGAGTTATACTCCTTTCTGTCAGTGTAATTACCCCTCTTCTTTTGGAACACTTTTACCTTGTCGTTCTCCACTATTCTGGGATACTTTCTTTTGTTTTTTTCTCGTAGTTTAAGATTGACCTTTACATTTATTTCATTGTCGTCCTTGTGTGCTTCAGACGGTGTCATCCTTGTTGATGAGTGTGATGTGCTGTTATACTGTTTCAATGCCGGCGTTAGGGCGTCGGTCCATTTCATGTTGTTAAACCTAACTCTATCGTGAATTTTGTTTTTCATCGTTCTAATAAAACGCTCGGCCACATTTGCGTGGGTCTTCGTGACGATGTGGTTTATTCCTTCACTGTTGAAGAAATCCTGAACTTGATTTTTAGTTGCAAACGCTCCGTCGTCATCAGAATACACGGACATCGGATAACCCATCTTTTTAAAGCTTGTTCTCAACGCCTTCAAAACGTGCTCTCCGTCTCTTTCCTCCATCGGTATTACATCAGCTAATTTACTGAAGATGTCAATCACGACTAAAGCATACTGTGGAACGATCTTGTCTTTTGCTAAAGGTGACATATGCATTATGTCTATTTGATATTCATATCGCGCGAATGGAGCGGTATAGGAATTAGTACCTCTATAATTTTTGATTTGTTTATTTGGTTGTTTCTTTAAGAAAGACTTTACATCGTCTAATGTTATTGTTGGATCTTCTTCCTTTGCCTTCTTGTGCGTCGCTTGTGTGCTTCCGAAACCCTCGTCTAAGTCGTAATAGATGTTGCTGATTATTTGGTCTTTTGTTAATCTCGCCATTATATTAAATTGTTAGAAAAATTATCAACATAAACCCCGCCCCTTAACATAAAATAAAAACTACTTAAAGAAATATTAACTTATTATATTAAGTGAAAATTATGGCTGAAATAAGATTAGAGGACTTGAATTTAGAAAATGTCGGAGTGATTGCTGACTTATCAAACTTGGTGCTATCAGACGAAGAAGATAATGATAATGACAGTTATAAAAAGGAACTAGATGACGAGTTAAACAAAATAAAGGATTTCATCAAAAGACACCCTTTTCCACCAGTTGATGAAAACGAAGAATTCTGGAAAGATGTCATTAGCAGGTTTAGGGATAACAGCGGATTAAACTTGATGGCGATATACTCATTTGTTAGGTTTGACATCATGAAAGAAATGTATGAAAACCTAACAGATGAAGACATCATAAAAGACTGTGGTAAAAAGTTAAACCGTGATGGAAAGTTTAATGCAATGATTATTAACCACTATATCTTATCAGGAGCGATACGGAAACTAAACAAAGAAGAGAGTCTAGTAGATGGACAGATGCGAATTATTGAATTCTGGTGGGATGGAATAGGTGAATGGAAAGCGTGAGTGATTTAGTTTAATGATATTATTCAATTATAATATGATTAAACCTAGTTTTTATAATCTAACAACAAGGTTAAGACATTTAAATTAAACCTGAAACCCAGACCAGCCGACCAGCAACCCCTAGCCAAAACTACTTAAAGAGAAAAAACCTTATATATTAAGAGAAAAATGAGTAAGGGTAAAATGTCAGAGAATAATTTTATGGTTGAGAATTGTGCTAGCTTACCTGTTGATGTATTAAAAGGTATCATTTCATATAAATTAGGGGAACCTGAGTATTTGAAAATAAAACATAATCATATTAAGACATTAAAGAGAATACAACAACAATATAAAATAAACAGAACAGAAACAAAAAGAAAGACAAAGCGTCTAACTGTTGTAGGTGGTGATGATATAAAGAGACACGTAATTGAGTATTACATTTCAAGAAATAAACCTTTAAGCATTAAACGCATTGAAGATATAGTTTTTAATGAAAATGAAAACTTAGATTGTTTGTTAGATGGCATTGAAACCGATAACAGTTATGGAGAAGTTATAATAGTTGAGGTAAATATGTTTGTAAGGTTTCATCATTTCAATTATTATGAAGACGATAAGTTTAGTACTTTTAGTTTTTATTTTCGTAGTGATGATGTTGTAGATAATATAACCATAGATAATATAGCTGATGTAATGAGAGTGGCGCATCAAACAATAGACAGTCATATGGAAGATGCAAGAAGTAGAATGAATTTTGAAGGAGTACAAAACATAAGGTTTAAACTAATGGTTGATGAACCTGTGTAATTCATAACTAAACCATAACCCCTAGCCAAAACTACTTAAAGAAATATTACCTTATATATTAAAAGGAAAATGAACGGTGATGGAATCAATAATTATATCAATAAAGAATGCTATGATTGTTGTCACTTCAAAAAAGAAAATATGGAATTGTATAAATTGAGTTTACCTAATGAAATAGTGAATAATATTATTAATTATTCAATGGATGAAAAAGACGAATGTGAAAATTGTCAGGAATGGAGAGATAATCAATTTTTAATCAAATGTCTGTTGAGAATAAAAGGAAGACATAATAGAAATGTAGAAGATGATATTTTAATATTTCTAACTGTAAACAAAATACCACCTTACGATTATGTTAAACAGTTTCTTAAAATCAGTAAGACAAAATATGACATGATTTACGATATATTATGGATGTTGGGTTATAGTCAAGAGAAAGGAGAAGATGTTAAAGAACATATCAAATTATTTATTGAAAGTAAAAAGTTTAATGTTCAGAATACAGTGAGAGATGTTAATATTATTTTTAAAATGATGTATGAAAGAAGTAAGACAATCCAATTAGATTATTATCCTGAACTGAAATTATAATCATAATATAATAATAACATGTAAAATCTTATATGTTATAATTATACTGAACTTTTAACCTATAAATGAAAATTAGTGAGAAAAACACTAACAAAACAAATGACCCACCCAACACCCCAGAACTTGATAACTACTAAAAGGGCTACCTCTTTCAAATGAAAAAAATGTCGGCCCCCAGCCCAACAATGAACAAGGGGGGCAATTACCCAAATGATTACCTTAACGAAAACGATAAATAAGCTCCCTAAAAACCCTCTTCAAAAAACGAATAAGGGGGAACACAGATTTGAGATGAACATAAAAACCAGAACAGGCAACCATCAACAGGCCACCCCCCGGGCCCCCCCTTTTCTCCATTTTTTGGGGGGACACCATTGCGTTGCACACCATGAGCGCCCAAGAGTTTCAGGTCCGTGAGGGCTGAGCCTTTGTGCAGAAGAGCTGCCCGCAATCGATATGACAATCTTGCTTCCCCGGAATGAGCTCCCCTTTTCTTCGTTTGCTTTTGCTGTTTTGGGGTCTTTTTGTTTTCCACTCACTAGGCAAAACAGTTGATTTTTTGCAGGGGTCCTAATTCTAGCTTACTGGTTTCGAAAATAAGAGAGCATGACTTCACGACGGACCTGCACCGCGGTGCAATCTATTGCCAGCCAGTTTATGGTCCTGGCAGATGCATTCAATATCAAGAGCATGCAGAATCGGTCTTGAATTTACATAGCAAGCTGGACCCCCCCAAAAATACACAAGCAAACAGACGAGAGAGTGGTGTTTAGTCACTGCTCGGTATGTCGTTTGCTTTCCGTGGTGCTCCCAGAAACACTCTGAGGTTGTTTGGTTGTTTCCACCCATATTGTCACGTCGTGCTTTTAATGCGCACTTTGCAAGGCAAATGCTTGATGTGCTCATTGAGGTGCTTGTACTCCAAACCAAGTTGTGGATTCGATGGGTGATGCCTCATCATAGAGCCTATATACCTTAAGCTTTTGAGTATCATTCCTTTGATATGCCATCAACGTTGCCGAAGTCCGTCATCTCCAATTTGCACCCGCAAACTGGAAAGCCTCTGATCAACATTGGCGACATGATCATGACCTCGATCTTGTTTCGACAATGTTTCCTAACAGCAAGGCCTACATTTGCGTGCGATGCTAGAAATCCCAACGCCAATCCCATCAACACACACACACAAGACGTAAGGGCATCTCACGGTGTGCCTTGTTTTGAGGTTGCCCTTTTCAGAGTTGTTTAAAAAGGCAGACCGAAGGGGAGACGGATCCCAATTTTCAATTGCTTGAAACTTCAGACCCACTGAATTAGGGCCAAGGTTGCATATTGCCTCAAAATAGGGAACCCTCAAAACTCAATAAGTGTCACCCTCAAGAACAGACACACCCATTGTCTGGCAGCTTCAGTGAATCTCCTTGAGCCGCCGCATCAAGCACTTGAGCTTTCCGTCCTGGGACCCAAACGGGTCATCTGGGCGTGTTTTTTTTTTTTGCCCCCCCTCCCAACAAAAAGGAAGATAAGGATCATCACAATAAGTGTTGTTTTTGTTTTCCCTGTTAGCCAACCTCAAAAAGAGTACCCTGAAAGAGGACACACCCGTATTTGGGTATGCATTTGGGACCTGAACGCATCTGTCTCCACCAACCACCTTTGAGAGGTTCCCCATGAAATTTCATGGCCATATACAAACAACGACAACCTGGCCAGGAACCGCTCCGTGCTAAACGAGCGAAACGCCCTCCGCGCTCCGCGCTGCTCAGCTCAAGCACAGGCGTTTTCTGCGAAACATACTGCCATGATCTTCTGGCTGCTGCTGTCTGTGGCTGTGGCGACCCGAACACCTGGCCTCCATGACGAGTACTACCTCCAGGACGGCAGGTAGAAAAAAAACCAAAGGGCTAGGGTTGCCTCAAAGATGGGATGCGTTCATCTTTGTTCTGTGGGAAGCTTGTTGGTTCCCAGCCATCCGGTTCCTGAGGTTTTTTAGATCCTTTAAATTGGTTTAGTGGTCGACCTCTGGGGAGGGAGCTCAAAGGTACTCATGTCCGAACTCATTTTGTCCAGTGGACCGGTCGATCCCTCTCAAAGCACTTTGAATGGAGCCTCGGAAAAATACTCTGGTTGACCAGTAGGTGAATTGAGTGATTCGGAGCGCCAATAAGGAGGCGCAAGCCTCTACACGCTAAAACTGAAGATCAAATGCGGTCAAACTGATTCCAAGCCCTTGCAAAGGAGGGATGAATGCACGTTTTGGTCGCATTTGGTCGCCTGGAGATTCCAGAACAACGCCAAATCCGCATGCTGACGTGGCGCGTGTCAATGTCCTTTCCTTTGCCAAAAGGTTCAGCATCCTTTTTCCGCATATCTGCACACCCAGTTGGGAAGCAGGTAGCAAGGCGTGTTCAGCATCTATATCATGTTGGGATATGCAATAGCTAGTATCTAACATCCAATGGCTAAACAACTTGCTCTACAGGTATATACCTATATCATTGTGTCTTTGTATTTCAATTTCATCAACATTTTCTCATCAGTTGAGCTATATTGCATCTGAGTATCTATTTGCATTTATGTACGCCTGCATTTCTTTCCACACTCATATCAAAATGTCCCTATCTATACTATACCCATGTCTAAAGCTCTATACTCCCAAAGCTGCACGTTCAGCATGGCAATCCAGCCAGTTGAAGTGGCTGGCTTTCTGTGGCACGGAGCTGAATGACCGTAGTTTGGCTGCTTCTCTTGACGGGACGAATATGTGATCCGTTTGGAAGTTAACATTTTCCCTTCCAACAAGCACAAAACAACATGTCAGAACAAAAATACCCGGCTTGTTCTTGACGAGAAACATGATGTTTCACCAGGAAGACCCCACAATTTGGTTCTCGCTGCTTCGTGAGAAATTTGGTTTCGTCCAGTAGGCGACTTGGCTTCAGGTCTTCTCTGCCTCTGCCACGGGCAGCGACCACCGGCTTCCCTTCGTGACACGGGGCCAGCGGCGCGGCGCAAGACGCTGCGAAGCCTTATGGCCATTCCGGTAGGGTTTTCTATGTGGCTGTGGGTCAGAAATAGGTACACCAAATGGAACCCCAGTAAGTGGAAACATGGACCAACACCTGCGGTCCCTTGGTGGTTTAATTTTGACCCATACCCATGTCTACGTTGTTCCACCCTTTCTATTGGCGATTCGGGAAATTGAGGCTCAACAGGTGCTGCAAAATGTCCAGTGCCCACGACCTGCCTGTTTCGATAGGGGTTCAAGTGAGTCGCATGAAGCCTTTGGAGCCGTTTTGGTTGCAACGGTCATCGCGGATCGGGGTTTGTGCATTGCGGAGCATGCCGCCCGTTTGGGGTTTCATTAAAGCAAACCCAGAGGGAAGGAAGCGCCAAAGAAGCCGACGTTTTGAGTTCAAAGTACTTCGGATGAGTTTTCTTCTGGAGATCAGGATAGCATGATCCTTCTGTCGGCCAGCGAGGGCACCCACGCACACTCAGTCGGGAGGAAGTGGAATGCAGCAATCCTGGGAACCGGGACCTTTTGGCTATGTGAGTCAATGAAGACATGGACATCCAGCAGAGTCTTCTGACTTGAGACACATTTTTTGCCAACCGAACGCTTTTAACTCAAATCCAACAAAACAGCATAAACAGAATGTCTGGGTAAAGATGACATCATCATCGTCCACGACTTCCGCCTACATTTTTGGTTTTTGCTCATGGCTGTTTGTTGCCAGTAGCTAGCTCAAGGGCTCAGCCCTTTTTTGGGCTCAGCTCTCCAACCGCTCAAGCCGTGAAATGCTCCAAACAAACAACGCCGGCGCTAGAAGTGGTCGCTACTTGCGAAGGTTCATTAGCTGAGAATGTATAAATCACTTAGGCTGAGTGATTTACTTTGCAGCGTTGGGAAATCAACCGTCCCCCTTAAAGTGCGCCCCCTTTGAATCGAGCACGTTGCTTCTACTGCCTAGGAGTACAGGAACACTCCAAAAACAATACATTGGTGCGTCTGTGAATACCAGGAGAGCTGCAAACAGAGGCATACCATGACGGGATGATTCAAATGACTGGCAAAGCCGAATGCCCGTGTCCCTCCATCGGAGCAGCAACAGCAGCATTTAGGCAACAGAAGGCGCCATGAAGCCACATGGCGTCCAAGCCGCTGTCCGTTTCCCCATTCTGAACCGAAGGCGTTTGCCTTTGAAAATGACCCAACAAAAGGGCGATTTCGGGTTTCGAAAGTGAGGATGGGTGAAAAGAATTGGTGATCCTGGGGTTTGCTGGAGGTCCCTGTTGGAAGTGGACGAGTCCACTGACGGTGGGTCCACTGGCGACCTGTCCACTCGTGCAGCTCGTCAGATGCAGTTTCCGAGGGAGCTCCGCAAAGCAAATGGCAGCCTCACAAACAGGATGTTCTGCCGGTTGTCTTGGGAATCATTTGGTCCTTGAACCCTCTTGAACATGGCAGCTGGCAATCGATCAAGACTCGAGACACCAACGTCCGTGCCCGAAATTCAACCAATGAGGGGCAGAGAATGTCCTGGCGGGTTTTATTTTCCATGTCAATCTAATTGCCCAAATAGTGCTTACACTTAGAGGTTCTTACGGTAGGAGTTAAGGCCAGGTTAGATCGAGGGTTCGCGCTCAACGTGCTGGCCCTTTGCATAAAAAGTTGTCTTCGATGCAGCGCTCTCGCTGTGCTGCCGTGCTCATTTTTCGGCTTGTGCTGGCAGGGACGTGCCGCGCGGAGGTTCGCGCTATGTTTTTCAAGCAACGAAATGCATTTTTTCCTCAGCACTTTTCAAGGAAGCCTCAGGCGCACGGAGGTTTTCGCGACGACACGGAGTGTGTTTTTCGAAGAAGCCTCGCGCCGCGCAGTGGATGCCTTTTGTCGGGCCAGGCTACGACGCTTGGACAATCGGACCCCTAAAACCATGGCAGTTGTCGCAAAAAGTTGCCTTGAGCGCGACAGCTTCCCAACCCTCTCGGAGATCGCGCGTGTCGAAGCGCTCTCCCAGTGGCGCCGTGCAAATGCGTCTTGAGCTCGGCGAACCCTCTGCGGAGATCGTGCGTGTCGAAGCTCTTGCTGTGGCGCCGTGCGAACTGTGAAGCGCGCTCCCGCGGCTCCGGCTGCGCAGTCGCAACGTTTACGTACAAAGCTGTCATGCAAAGCGCGCTCCCGCAGCTCCGGCTCGAAAAAATCGCAACTTCTAGTTGCAAAAGTAGCACGGGAAGAGCATTCCCGCAGCTTAAATCGCGCCAGTTAAGTACAAAAGTAGCGCGCGAGGAGCACTCTGCTGCTCCGGCTGCGCAGTCGCAACGTTTACGTACAAAGCTAGTACGCAAAGCGCGCTCCCGCAGCTCCGGCTCGAAATTCGCAACTTCTTACGGCTGGAAAGTCGCGTTGTTCAAATACAAAAGTAGTACGCGAGGAGGGCTTTGGAGCTCAAAAGTAGTACACGAATTGCGCTCCCGCAGCTCCCGCTCGAAATTCGCAACTTCGAGGCGCAAAAGTACTTCGGCGATACTGAGCTCCGGCTTAGGGCGCAAGTTGTAAGCACAAAAGTAGTACGCGAAGAGCACTCCAGAGCTCCGGCTGCAAAATCGCCACTTTTAAGTACACAAGTCGTACAGGAAGTGCACTTCCGCAGCCCCAGCTCGAAACTCGAAAGTCGCAATTTTTCAGCGCAAAAGTAGTGTGCGAAGTGCGCGGAGCTCCAGCTCGAAATTGGCAAGTTTTAAGTACAAACGTCGCACGCGAAGTGCGCTGCCGAGCTCTGGCTGTACAGTTGCAGCTTTTAAACGGCAAAGGAGTGTACCAAGTGCATTCCCATGGCACGAGGCTCGCAACATTGACGTCCAAAGTTGTTCGCAAAGTGCATTCCCGCAGTTCGGCTGCAAAACCGTAAGTGGCTACGTGCAAAGGTCTCGCGCGAGGCGGGCTCCCGCAGCTACAGCTCGGAAATCACAACTTTCAAGCGCGAAAGTATTGTCCGGAAAGGGCGTTTTGGCATCTCCAGCCCAAAAAAGTCGCAACTTTAAAATGGAAAAGTACGCAAATTACGCATCCGTATCTGCAGCACGAGAATCTCAACTTCTGGGGTCTCTTGCCGGGATATTGGTTTGTAAATCCTCAACGCATAGCAAATGCTAGCTTCCTTTCATAGGCATCCAAGCTAGGTAAGGTGGAACGCATACGGCTTCAGTTTTCGTTTCGATTCAGACCATCTGTGTTTTCTTTGACAATTGGATTTGAATGATAATGGGTCCATGCCGTAGAGAACAGGCTTGGCCAGTTCCTCCATTTCTCTCGCCCACCAGTTAGACCTGAGGACGAGTGCAGGAGTCAGCTCTTGGTCTGGTGGGTCATTCCTTTCATGTCAGGACCCAACCAAGCATCAGAATTAATACAAAATAAATATTCAACATGAGAATAATAGATTTATCTGAGGCACGAAGGAAGCTATTATTTTCATGTCCCATTCCTTCATTCTACCTCCGCTGCCCAAAAGCATGACAGCGAGGGAAATGAATGAAGATTGAATGGGTTCCTCTTCTCCCGGTTAACGACCCGACGGTTGAAGAGGAGGGAGGAGACACAGGGAGAAGGTAGGAAGCTCGCCCACTCACAAATCCTCAACCTCTCTCCCTTGACCGTGTTAACGAGAACTTGTCCATTGGCGAGCGAGGGAGGAGAGAGACAGATGGGGAAGTGATGGAGACGGGAGAGAGTGAACGGATTTGTATTTGAGACCGTTTCACCTCGGAACTAGATCCTTTTTGCGTAGATCAATCCTTATCCTAGCCGCTCCGCTCGGGCGCGGTATCGTTTGGGTTACGGTTCTTCAGTCGTTCTACACCGGTCCCGGAAACATGCAATATTTTCAGACGCAACCTCTAGCTCATGAAGAACCCGGCCGCCCGCCCCGCAAAAAGCCGGCAGTTGAATCAAGTTGATTCAGTCGAGTCCAGTTGGGTTGAGGCGAGTTGAGTTGAGTTTGAGCATGATTTGGGCAGGTTTTGTAACCAAAATGAGCGAGCACAAGCAACAGCAGGGGCAAGCTGAAAGCTGACCAAAATGACTCCACCCAGCTCCCGCCCCAGGGAAATGACGAGAAGCTGTGCCGCTGGGCACGGCGATTCTGCTTGAGCTGGGCACTTCTCGGCTTTCCGGGTTGGGCCGTGCCTTCAAAGGTGAACCTCGGATTCCGTTCGTTCCATGCAAGTAAACCAGAGATACACAGCCATACTCAACCACGAAACCAGGGTAAATACGGTAGAAGTCAAAGCAGAACCAGAAAACCGCGGGCAAACTGCGGTGAATTAGATGGCTTCTTTGTTCTCTTTCTTGACATATTCCGGGCATCCACGCTACTTGGGAGTGACTCTAGTGGGGCCGTAGGAAGGATTTGATGGAGCACTCCTTCCTTCACTTTGGGGGCCGGACATGGGCCAGAGAGTATTGAGCTAGGATTATCGTTGGGTGTCCTTGGGCCCCTTGCGCTGGAGAAAACAAGTTTAATGTCGGAGAGTGTCGAATACATGGGCAGGTAATACAGCACAGGTCTCCGAACTCTAAACAGTACTGGAACAGGTACTGGTGAACTGCGACAAAAGGAGACATTCCCCAGGCTTGGAAAGGGCAAACATGGACGACTGAGGACCCAAAGCCGTTCCTTATGTATCGGTCGCAAAGTTTCGGTTTGCCTTTTGGTTGCCCTTTACCAGCCAAAGAAAGGGTACCCGCATGGTACCCATGTTTTTCATCGTTTGTGGCTAGGGGACGCCTCGTGCGGCTCGCGTTTCGGCAGCGTTTCGGCGCGAGGCGATGTGTGCGTTTGGGCTGTTCGCTTCATCGCGGATCAGTGCTGCACACCTGTCCGCGGCCGCATCAGCTGCGACGCGCACATGCCCAGCTGCGAGAACAATGCCCCTGGGATCAGCCTCGGTGGGAGCATTTGGGTCACCAGGGCACCGCAGGTTGTAGTCCAAGTTTCCAATTTACCAGGCTGCCATTTTGGGTACATATTTTTGACCCGCAGCCATTTGGTGCTTGGTTTGGTGGTTTGAAGATTAGGAGGTGGTTTCTCATGTACGTTTACGCCAATAAGGGCGAGAGGTCACCAATCCAAACCGCGAGTTCAGGGTGACTGGATATTGACTGCATAAGCGCCAGAGGGTCTGTTTTAACATGGTTTTTCAGGACTGCACCAGTCATTCCGTGTTGGTTGTGGCGCTTGGAGGCCCACTTTCCTTTTGCAAGCACTTTGTGTCAGGTTCCTCACCGACCTGATGTCTTGAGGTTGTAGCCGGGATGGTCTCCGTTTCTGTGAACCATGGTCTGCTTATGCCCGTCTGGCAAGAGCATGTCCGCGCCAGAGGTGCAAGTTTAGGTGAAGACCTGATGAAAGAAGGCGCCTTGTTGGGCTGCAAAACAATAGGACTTGTTCCTATTGCACTAGACTGCCTCCAAATGACGGGCGCCCACAAATGGGTGGTTTCCCTTTCCCCCCAGCAGAACACACACTCAAGTGAGCCAGCCAGAAACCACGGCATACTGCAGGGTTCCACCAGACCAGCCTGTGCTTCCGACTTTGCAGCGTGTCTTTTTTGTTTACACAGGGCTCTGCATGTGTCAGTATAGAGGTGTTTCCCTTTGTACACCGGTTTTTCAGCTTGTGAAGTAGGTAGTTTATACTCCTTGGCTTGGAGTGTCCGCCGGCGGAGAGTCCGAAACCGGTAGCTCAGGTCACCTACTCCACCCTGCGCCCGCTTTTGCCGCGTGCCATCCATTGGGGAGGCTTGGGGCGGTTTTTGGGATTGAGCTCGGAGTTTCCCTTGAGGGTTGGTTTCCATACACGGATTGTTTCCGTACATGTTCGTTTCATTACACATTGAAATCCAAAGTGTCAGTTGAACCCAACTTAAACCGAGGGTCGAAACGAAACTCGGACTGTTTGCGGCAATCACACTGCTCCATCCACTTCCTCTCTCTACTGGGTGCACTGGGGAGGTGGAACTCGCATCTTTTAGGTTACCAACCTGGCTGATTGGCGCCCGAAAACAGGTTCAGCAAAGGACTTCCTGGTGGCTTACCATTCCCTCTCAAGGGTTCGCTTTGTGCGAAATCGCTTTTCCGCGGGAATCTGCCCTGTTGCCAAGGAACCGCTGGGCCAAGAAGAGCTGGTGCAGCTCCAGGTTCAGCTTCTGCCGTTCGCCGCTGGATTTATGGTGTGCCCTTTTTTGCCAGGTACTTTTGTTGTGGGTTGGTTCAAATGGAAGCTACAAGCGAAGCCCATTTTGAGGGATGGTCAACCTGAAATGAAGTCGCATCCCAGCTTTGGTGCGAGGTGAGAATGCAAGCCGCCGAAATGGTCTGAGCCGGGTTCTGTGCCACACGTATCATGTGGCAAATGAGTGGCTCGTCTTTTTTGGAGTTGGCACCCGATTTTTCAGGATTTTTCCATGGATACCAACAGGAAAACCACCATTATGGGGCCCCGACTGGGCAAGGGCACCTAGCTGATACACAAAGCTCCCTTTTTTCTCAGGTTCTGGTGGGCATCTTGAACGCGTGCGAAAACCCCATTGGCCGTGGGACCTTCTACCAGGTTCAATCCTTGGCTTGGGTGCTGGCTGCTCACCAGCTTTGGCTGAGGAAGACCCGGCACGAGATGCTTGACCGAGTGTGGGCGGACTTGACCTCGCTGGGGACCATCCTCAACCGCTGGCAGAGGCTATGACTGGGATTGCCGTTGCCTTTGCCATGGTTAAAGAATGTGTGTCTCAAAATGGATGACTCCCCACGAAGCTTTCCTTTTTAGTACCATCTCCAAGGGCACCCTCAAAAGCGAGCGAGCGGGCAGGACATGGATGGCCATTTTCCCGCAACATGCTGCAGCTTGCTTTGGAGAGCTTGCAAACGGACAAGCCCAAGGGGATATACAAGTGTGGAACTTGGAAAGGGCGGTGCGCTTGTGTTGGGCTTGAAGTTAGGTGGTTTCCCATTGAGGGGTTCAATTCCGAATCACACCATCGAAACCACGGGGTGGTGTTTCTTTGAGAGTACCTCTAGAAAAAGCAACAACAAAAAACAAAACAAAACAAAAAAGACATTTTGTTACCCGAGGGGGGCACCTCATCAGGAGTTACCTGAATTCAGACTCTGATTCAGACTCCCGGAGTCGCTCGCGCAAAAGGTTGCGGCAGCTGAAGCCCACTGACGTCTCTGCTGCCTTCGCCGTATGCCAGTCGCCTCTCAGAGCCGAAGTCGGGGGGAAGTAGGGCACCGTTGAACCGGCGCTTTGCAAGCATTTCTTATTCTACACAAGTAGCTGTAAAGTTGTTTTTGTTTCAAACACGCCATTGCTTTTGCTCGTGCTGTTTTTTTCAGCTCTTTATACGCCTTTGTGGGAGAGCCGCTCTCTTTTCCTTTTGCCAGGCTTTCAAGGTCTCGCGGCTCCGGCAGAGTTCGCAACTCACGATGGAGTCCTTACCCGGATTCCGATTCTTGAGCCCCGGTTCCCGATGAAGAAAACCACTAAAGGTCATCCAGTCAGACGGACCCGACGTGCTTCACTGTGTTCTGCCAACACCTTGACCTCTCGCGCGGATCAGACAAAATGCCGTTTGACAGAGTAGGATTTGGCCCCATGCTCCACTTTGTGCTGACACCTTGACCTCTCAACCGGATCTCTTCAGAAAGGATCCTGGAGAAGCCAGGGTTTTGATGCCGGATGTCCGAGGAGCGTTTCGGAGACGTACGACTGCTTGGGCGAAGTCACCACTGAGCAGCCCGATGGGAAAGGGGTCAGAGGCTTCGTTGGAACAGTCGTAAACATGGGCTGGTTGCATGAATCCCCCACCAAAACGTCCCAGTTGAAATTCATGCCCACGGGGGACATTCCAAAGCAAAGGGTCCAAGAAAGGACACTTGTAGCGGGGTGACCGCATTCCCGACGGGGTTGCATCCCGAATGTCCCAAAGTTCCTTCTATCATCCAGGCGTCTTCGGTCAGTTCCTCATTTTTTTCGGAATAAGGGTAGGGGTTAGGGGGCTAGAGGCTCGGTCGTCCGACCACTGCTCAGACTCTTGTACCCATTTGGAAGCTCGTTATCTGTGGCACAACTTCCTCATTCTCTGTGCCGCGTCGACAACCGGTCGCGGAATCCGGGGTGGACTATTCGTGGCCCAGGCAGGTGGCAGCGGGAGACACGAACCTCCGTGATATGGGGAACAGCGATGTGAAAACCCAAAACCACAGGCGGGCTTCTGGGCTTCCGCAACGAGCCTCCGGAAGGCAAAACATATGATTTTTTTAATGGCTAGAACACCCACGGTGGACATCAATCTTTGTCAAGTGTACACCACAGGCTCCATTGAAGTTGGTACCCAGGTTTGGCAGGTGAAGGCAATTTTGGTTGAGGGCTGCGTTCTTCTTGCTGGAATCCAACGCTTGGGGACTTGCTTTGCCCTCGAATCAAAGAGGCGACAGAATCATAGAGGCGACATTTGCTGCGACTTGTAGTCTATATATATATCTATACTTTAGAGCCTCCGGCTCAGTCCGCTCTCCCTTTTCTCCTTCTTCCTCTCTCCCTTGTCTCCCTCATCTGTTCTGTCGTCCTCTCTCCCTCCCTCTGCTCCCCATCCTCCCCATCCCCCCAAGCCTCTCTCTCCTCAATCTCCCTCTCTCTCTCCCTCTCTCCCTCTCTCTCTCTCTCTCTCTCTCTCTCTCTCTCTCTCTCCCTCTCTCTCTCTCTCTCTCTGTCTCTCTCTCTCTCTCTCTCTCTCTCTCTCTCTCTGTGCATTGCAGCGTCACGTCCCTTCTGAGTTGCCTCGATCTCCGGGCACTGCCCCTTCCTGACCCTGAACTGTCATCTCACTACTAGCTTTCCCCTTGATTTCCTGTTCATGTCCTTTTCACGTTTGATGTCCTGGTCATGTCCCTTGCATGCCTTTCAACTCCCCCTTCATGTCCCGGACATTTTCTCGGTATGTCCGCTGTTTTTTTCCATGTATGTCCCGTTCTTTCGTTGCGAGTCATTATCCTACATCTCCCGTCGTGCCGATTGGTTTTCTTGTGCTTTGTTTCCCTTTCATTCCCCCTGCACTCCCCTTGTTTTCATTTCTGTCCCTTGCATGTCCCTTTCAGTTCCCCTTTCAGTTCCCCTTTGTTTCCCTTTCATTTCCCGCTGCTTTCCTGTCATGTCGACTTCCTGTGTCCTTCCCTCATTTCCTTGCACTTCCTTGCATTTCTCCTTTGCTCCCCAATCTTTCCCGCAAAAAAAAACACAGTTTTCCAGCGTTTTCGCAATTAGGATGTCCAAAAACACAGAGTTTTTCAAGATGTTCGGCAAAAGGAGGCAGGAACCCCAAACCAGCAAAGAGCCGGCAGGGGGAATCGAGCCTGGGACCCCTGTTTTGCGGACACGGGGGGAGGAGGGCCCCCCCCCCATATCAGACGTCGGGCGGGGGGGGGGGGGGGTTAGGGGGGGGTTTATCCTTTATCCTCTCTTAGGTGTCCGACACGCCGAGCAATGTCGGCGGATATATATGCTACCCCCCCTAAATTTTATGCTTTGGGGATACAGCGCAAAAAGGTGCCTTAGATTCTACATTGAAACTGGGAAGTTCAATTTTAGTGTTTGATCATAATGTAAATGAAATTTAACAGTGACATAATTCCAGTAGAGTTTCTGGTTTTAACGAACATTTAGATAGGCTTGTTTTAAAAGAAGCGCTTTAATTGGACATATTACAATTCTTCTTTCAACACGAAAGCCTCTTTAGATTCTCTTTAAATTGGAGCATTCTACTAGGAGTATTTCCTTATTAAGTTCAAAAGAAGAAAGGAGGCCGCCTTTAAAGTCTAATTTCACAAACATTCCAATAAAAACCGGTTGTTGGAAAGGAGGTCCTATTTAAATTACCTTTTCAGAATTCTTTGGTACTTGCAGTGTTTTCTGCATTTTTTGGGCTTAGGAGAAAGCAGCAAACAAAGAGCACATGTCCAAGGACAATCTGCAAGCTTCAGGTCAATAACTTTTCCAGCGAATCTTGAATCCAGGCCCGAATGAAATCTTTAGTCGGTTTGGTCTACCTTTGTCCTATATTTAAGCTCAGGTTTGGTCAGAAGATGCCACTCTAAAATGTCTTTCCACCATTCGGAAACGCCCAAGGGGTTTCCATAAAACCCTACAAATGAGTGGAAAACTTTTCTCCGGGAGGGAAAAAGCCGTCCTTCTCCCCTCTCCCTCCTCTCCTTCGACTTCGAACTGCTGGGGCTCTTGCTTGGCCTCCAGCTAGCTGAACTTGAAGCAACAGAGAAGAGTCCGGGAACCGTTTCAACCGTTTCAACTATTTAGTCACCCCTGAGAGGACAGGCCCCCTTCGTTTTCAAGGGGGCCCAAATCGTTTGAAGCTTTTCTGAGAGGAAAGACCCCCCCCAATTATAGGCCGATTAAACCGTTTCAACCGTCTCAGCCCGTTCTGAGAAAGGTCCCCCCACCCCCAAGCGCCAGGGCCCCAAAGCCGTTGAACCCGTTTAAACCGTTTTAGAGCTCTTTGTCAGAGGAAAGCACCGTCTGCAGGGTTCTGACCAAAACCGTTTTAATCGTTTGAGCCGTTTGGACCCTCTCTCGCAAATTATCCCGGCAAGAGACCCCAAATAGTATTGGGGTTAATTTGACGGCGGGTGGCCCGGAAGCATAGAAAGACGTTAAATAAACTCTGACACCTCTCGGACTGCAGGTGAGAAACAAGCGTGAACACATCAATGTCCCTTCGTAGCTTCTGCAAGTTCAAGCTTGGCGCCGCGCTTCGAAAAAAAACTCTTTTGTCAACTTCGCTTGCGCGCTACGCTGGGTTTTGATGCTCCTGCGCGTGAAGCTACGCGTGATGTTGCGCATGATGCTGCGCAGGCATGATGTTGCACACGATGCTGCGTGTGACGTTGCGCACGACGCCGTGCATGATGCTGCGCGTGATGCTATGCGTCACAGTCCCTCTCGCGCATGGTGCTGTGCAACCTCTTTCACCCAACCTTTCATGTCCCTTTCTCTTGTCAACCTCCCTTGTCCAAATCTGCGTGCAGTTTTGACTGCGCAAGAAGGCTGGCGGTTTTAGTTGCAGAAGTGTACTCGGCACACTACGTTTGCGCCTGCAAGTTGCGATGTTCGAGCTGGAGCTGCGAGAGCGCGCTTCGCGCGCTACCTTTGCGCGAAAACACTTACGACTTTGCAGCCGGAGCTGGAGCTGCTGCGGGAACGCACTTCGCGTACAACTTTGGCAGGAGCTGTGGGAACGCGCTTCGCGCACGACTTCTGCACTCAAAAGTTGCGATTTTGCAGCCGGAGCTCTCTGAAAGCTCTTCACGTACCTTTTCACTTAGAACTTGCGAATCTTCAGCCGAAGCGCTGCGGGCGCGCACTTCGTGTGGTAGTTTTAGCCGCGCCTTGGAAATGATGTTTTCCGAAAATTTGAGCACCAGGTCGTTTTTTAGCACCAGAACGGCTTTTAGAACACCAAGGTGGTTTCGCAACACACGTTTTTAGTTTTACGTAGAATGTACGAACGGTTCGCAAACGGTTTGCGAACGGGTTTTGAACGGTTTACAAACGGTACTTCCAACACCGAATCCTAGGCACGGCCCATGTCATGACGCAAAAAAAACCAAAATCGGCGAGCGAGAGCGGGTCCGTTTCGTGCGAAGCTGTCGCCCTGCCATGGCTTTAGAGCTCCGATTGTCCCTGCGTCGTAGCGTGACCCGACAAGAAGATAATACCGCGTGGCGGCCCTGCCATCAAAAAAGGCGCATTTTGCTCTCAAAAAGATGCGTTTGGCACGAGGCGTCCTCAAAAAACACACACACACACACACACCCGCGTCGCAGCGGTTTCATCAAGAGTTCATCGCGAGAACCTCCCAACCGTGGCCCTGCCAGCAAAAAAGCAAAGCGAACGGCACCACAGCGAGACGCACGTGCCAGCGCGAGCCTCCATTTCGTGCGAGACTGTCGCACCGAAAGCAACTTTTTACCCACAAGGCCAGCAATTTGAGCGCGAACCTCGGTCTAAGCCGGCCTCAACTCTTACTGTAAGAATCCCATAGTGCAAACATTATTTGGGGAATGAAACCCCCCCCACGGTTCACCTCAGAGAGGGTTCAAACGTTTCAACCGGTTTAAACGGTTCTGGGCCCAAACCTTTCCTTTAAGAGAGGGTTTAAACGGTTTAAACGGTTTTGGACCCAGAACCTTTCGCTGAGAAAGGGTTTAAACGGCGTAAACGGTTCAATCGTGGGAGTTGGAGAGTCTTCTTCCTTTTACAGAGTGCATCACGGATGAAGACAGACAAAAGGTCGACATGTGGGGCACATATATATATACATATATATACCCAACCTGGGGGACTCAGGAGGTTATTCATCAATTGTTTTGCCCTCAAGTGCATTGCCCGCATCGTGCCCCGCCTGGTTCCCGCTATGCAGCATGCACCAAATGTGTTGTGAACAATGCTGCGGAGAACTTGCAGACTCCAGTCAGAGACTAAGGTCCTTCGGAAGCCTAGAGCCAATTGTCTTGTTTCGCATGAAAACAACGCTTAGTCCCGCAAAGATGTGAAGTTTTGAGCAATGGCACAGTATGCTTGCCAGCGGTTCCTAGCTGTTGAATGGCTTTCACAGGGCCTGCGAGCCTGCACAAACCACAAGGAGCTGATGCATGCAGGCCCTTACTTGGAGATTCCTCATTTCGAGTTGGTGAATTATCGTGCTTTGCCTGAGTACCAAATAAGAAGGTCAAGGTGAAGAAAAAAGGTCCAAGGTGAAACAAAGTCCTGATCCGATGTGTTAGCACTAAGGGCAGCCCACCTTGCGCTCTTTGAGAGAGCGTAAACATGTGTTTTTTTTTGGAGGGGCACCCCTTTTGGGTGGTTTTAACAAAATAAACACCAAGACACCCTCACAGGGTCCTCTCAAAAGGGCTCCCTTAAAAAGAAGACACCCTCCGTCGCCAGGGATGAGGTGTGCAAGGCAGTCTCCAGTCCGAGAACGTCGGACCGCGGGTGAAGGGTGTGGGCTACAGGTTGCCAAGAAAGCGAACGCAGGGTGACAACACACTTTTACTTGGTAGGAATGGGAGCGCTCGGGATTAAGCAAACCATCCGGTACTCTGGAGGTTTGTCCGTGGGACGCAGACAGCAGTTCTATTCTTGAGAGCACCTGAGGTTGGGCTAAGCGAGGATCCCTGTTGTTTCTGCCATGAGGCATTCTAAGGAACCCATAAGGCAGGAGCGACCCATGACGATGCGGGAGGACTTTTCTGCTTTGGCTGTTGCCCAGCTGGCAGAGGGATTTCCGCACTGGCAAAAGGACTCGGGGTGTTGCTTTAGGAGTGAAAACGCCGTCGCATGACATTTCAACAGGTTTGTTGGCCAGGACGTACGCAAGAACTGCACCTTCACCGACCGCCGCTGCGTGGAAAATGCGCACTTCGGCTGAAAAAGTGGGCTGTTTAAAAGGCTGCGGAGGCGCGAGGTGATGGATCATTTGCAGATCATTTCCGCGTATTCCTCTTTTGTTTTTTAGAGAAAGCTTGCCTCACCCGCACTAAAGGCACAAGGATTTTCCAATTGATTCTAGGTCTGCTGGAATAGTGCATTGGTTCCAGATCCAGCGAAGCTCAGTCTGGGATGCTCCTTGCCTTTTCTTTGACACGGGTCGCGCTCACCATTTTTTTCGGGATGCAAGGGTCGGGGTTTAAGTCAAGGGCAAGGATGAATCACAGCATTCAGACGCTCTCTCCTTCAGAGAGACTTTTGTGTCTTGCTGGATGGGAGAGCACAGAGTTACAGAAGGCTGGGGGCGCTCAGAGAGTAGCAAAGGAATCACGCGAGACCCGCCAAAAAACGAAGGGACCGGGACGCATGGGGCTCGGGGGTTGAGCGGCGGTTTCAGGGCGCATTGGCGCTCCAAGAGCCTGTGCTTCGGCGTGGACCAGCCCCCAGACTCCTACCGCCCACTGGACTTGGACGTCGAGTCCGCCGGGGCCCCGGGCTGAGGGCATCTGGAGTTCTCCCGGAGGCCCGGTGTTTCACTGCCTCTTTCAGGTCCGAAGCCAGAGTGGGATCACTCGGGGTTTATCCCCCACTTTGTGGTACAAGGGACTCTCCCGCCTGATATAGGGGGTTAGTCTTTGGGAAACGCTATCGGCTGTATCACAAAAGTTGTCATTTCCCATAGTCCTGCCTGAGACCGTTCAGGTTGCACGCCGCATTCCACGTACCTGCCCTCCCTTGCCTTTTGCCGATCTCGGCACTTGCGACTCACCGATCGGCTTGCTTTTGCTCCAGACGATGCTCCACGTACAACGAAACCCCAGCCACGTGAAACAGACACCAGGTGCCGCGGAGAAGCGCAGTCCCGAGTTCACAGAAAGAAGCGCAGTCCCTATGAACCCCCATATATATATATACATATATATATATATAACCCCCATATATATATATATATATAATTTGCGTCAGTCCCCCTCAAAGGATCAGCCATAGAGACTCCAGGCATTCCCAGCGCACGCACGAAACCCGACTCCGCCCGCTTCGCCGAGGACGAGGACTCCGACTCCGACGAGGAGGAAGAAGATGCCTCCTCAGAGCCCGAGGACATCGGGGAGCTTCTTGGTGACGCCCGTGGGTAAAAGCCGCAGGGTTTAGGGAACAGTTTTCTTGGCTCTCCAGTTTTGCGTTTCAGAACATTTTGATTTTCCATCGATTTCACTGACTGGACATATACCATATTCCCATTTTTCCAGGGGCGTAAGCAAATGGAAGCTCTTCCGTATGGCTTCACGTAAAGCTCGGTTGGGAGTAGCAGTTTTTACAGTAGTTGATGCAAATAGCCAATCTTTACACTCACAGTCAACCCATCCCAAACGAATTCAACCAGCAGAGCCCATCCTCACATATTCCCACACTCAGACTCCAAGCCCGTCCTCATCCCATCCTTCACCAGCCCCGGATTCCAAATCGCCCCTATAGCCAACAAGCTGACATCATTGACTCATAGGGTTTTATTTGCTGTGGTATGGCGGCATGAGGTTCTTGCAGCATTCAATCATTCAATCTCGCCATTTGGAGGCAATCAGCGGCAACATTTGTTTGATCTGGTATTGGATGTTGGCCACACGCTTGGCTGGGCCATGCTCTACAGCCGCTGAATTTGTAGCAGAGAATTCACCAGTTTAGAGAAAGTTAGGAAGAGCAAGCTTCTGTGGATGGGCGATTTCCTGCACCTTGAAACCATTGCATTGGGTTTCTTAGGTGGGGCGACATGGATTTCGCCCATCCACAGTATCATTGCAAGATGACTTAGTTGGAGTCACACACGTCATTTCTTGTTCTGCGGCTTTGGTCATAGACTCGTAAGTTTGAGATCATTGCTCCAAACCTACATCCCACTCGCGGCGCGCGATTTGTTCTGCATCTAAGGTACCCTTCAATTGGTGCTTTGGATTGGGGATGTGAAGCCATGTAGAGGGACTAGCCTTGACCACTAAATCACCGGGCTCCACACCGCCACCCTTTTTTTGGTGGGAAGCTGAGTAGCTCATTGGGCTGGTTTCCTACGCCTTCTTGTAGCCGCGCTGTTCGCGCGGCCCGGCTTTTTGCTTTTGGCTTTCCTTTACATGCCAACAATTCTACCAACCATTTTTAGGGGACCACCATTTTGAGAAAGACCCATTTCCCTGTTTTGGCGTTGCCAGATGTCGTTGCTGAGGGGTCCCGCAAAATGGTGGTATTGCAGGGGGAACAATAGGGAGCCCAAGTTGGCCCACGGAGTTGGTCGCCCGAACGCGGATGGAGGCTTCAAAAGGAGGTCGGCCGGAAGTTGAAAGTGGATCTTCATGCACGGGACACGAACATTTTCGTAGATTTTGGCATCTCCGAACTAACGAGAATACCTACATGTTCAAGCTTGCGACACTGGCATTACATCATTTTTGCGCAAAGTTACCTTCAATCCGTATCCACGCGTTGGAAGTGTCTTCTAACCGTCCTTTGACTCACATTGCTACTGCTTCTGCCATTGCAACTGCCACTGCAACACTGCCACTACTGCTACTGCTACTACTGCTACTGTTGCTGCTGCTACTACGGGCCACTACTGCGAGCAGTAGCATCACTACAATTCCTCCCCCATGTGCTGGATCAAAACACTGGCAAGACACTCCCAGGGCTTTTTTCGTGGAACAGCACCGTTCCCTGGTTGGATCCAATTTTGTGTTGGGTGGCAGTGAAGCGCGGCTCGGAAGTTTGGGTGGCGGAGTTGGAGGCTCACATGGATGATTCTGGGTTAAGAGGCTGCTGAGGGTGATGCAAAGAAACTGCGGAGAGGTTTCTTTCAGCCTGTGCCTGACGGACAAACTGAAACCTCGCTCGTCTTGATGGTAGCCGGCTGCTGCATATATAATATGATATGATATGCTATGACATGATATAATACAATATAGCATGTCTAAAAGTAGCCTATCGGACTGTACTGAGGCCACAGGAGCCTTGGGGTCCCTGGGTGCATGGCATCAGCCCTGGCGTTACTCAATACATATCAGCTGCACAAGAGGAACAAATTACAGGTACTCTATTTTTCTGCTGGGTTGGAGTGGAAGTGGGTGTGGTTCCCCTTTTTCTAGGATTTGGACCCCTCCCAGAATGTGGCAACCCTGGTTTTCCTTTTGATCCCCCTTCACAAAAATCCAACCATGTTTTCGTGGGTTCCCTTAAAAAAGGGATGTGTTTACTCCTGGTGGTTGGAGTAGCGGAAGCCCAGCAACCAGGTTGGAGCGGAAGCCCGGATTGGCCCGAAGCCATGGGACAAAGCCGCGCCCGGCTTTGCTTCTGTTTCCCGCCGGATCTGAGGTTCTCTGCCGATGGGGATCTCGGCTTCCCGGAGCTGGCGCTCCAGTGGAACGCCACGCCGGGGCCCGAGCTCGAGCCTTCGAGCCGGGGGGGGGTTGGGTTGATGGGGCTGGGTGGGCAGACGTTGAGGGACATGGTACTTGATTTCATTGCGGGTTGCATATGGAAATGGAGATTTGCCCCTTGATTGGTATTTATTCTCACTGGGTCAACAGGGGCTGTCTCCCCGTTGAGACCGACCCATTCCCCAGAGTGTTGCCTTCTTTGCTGCGTCTCGGGCTCCGCAGCTTCGCACCTAAGTGACAGTGAGCGAGGGTGCAGGTCTCAGGTCTCCGGGAAAAGACGACAGAGCAGTTGCAGTGTGCATCCGGAATCCGATTTGCATCTCGAAGTCTCGAATGGGTTTGTCGGTGCCCTTGGATGTGTTTGGGCCCGGAATCCGACGGCGAAAAAGCCGCGAGCTTGGCTCGAAAAAGTCGCCATGCCAAAAAGCTATGAGGCCCAGTCGAAAGGCCCAGAGAAGCCTCAGGAGTCGCAAACTCGGCAAAGGGGTTTCAATGGAACCCCCGGGTTCAGGGTGTCGGGCGCCCCCCCCCCCCCCAATCCCGTTTTCGGGCGTGCTCCGGTTCCCGAGGGCTCTGGGGAGATTTCCAAAGGAGGGGACCTCGGCGGTGGTGTTTTTCCAGGGTTTTCAGGATTGGAAGGTGAGTCCCTATTTGTTTTTTCACAAAAATCGGGTGGCCACATGTAAGGACCTTTTATGTAAATGAAGGGACCCTCTAAGCGAAAATCCTTTAATTTTAAAGGGTCAAATGGGAAAACCTGGTTTTTGGGCAAGTTTCGGAAAAATAAAGGTTTTCCAGGGAAAAACCTGGTATTTCACTTACATCCTTTATTTTGGCACTTTTCGCAAGCGAAATGTCGGATGTTTGAAGAACAGAGCAAAGGTGCCGGATCTCGAGCAGGTGTTGAAAGGAGCCGCCAGGTTTCTTTCACTGCCAAATTGTATATTGGGTTTCTAGATGCTTTGTTGGAATCTCTTGTTTCCTTTTGTACCGCCAAGTGCGCGATAGCCCCCTGCTCCTCAAGATTGGAGCTCAAAAGGTAGGGGTAGACGCGAGGGCGTGGTCAGCCCAAACTCAAGAATGAAGCGGGACAACCAGCTTGAATGTACAAGTGTGCAGTTCGCTACATGACCATCAGTAGCTCTGCGTGATTGACACATCATGCTCAAGCATGGTACTTCTTTTGTATTTTTTAAAACATAATGCAGTATCCCAAAGTGGCACTTGCATTTGTTACTCGGCTCGGCGCACAAGCCAAATGCCAACAAAGCTGGCCTCCGCCTAAGTCGCACTTTCTTCCAGCACCCAGAGATTCCTCATAACTTCGATTCGATGGGAAGCACAGTCCAAGCCAAACATGTTGCGTAGTACGTGTTTGTGCCCGAAAACCTTCGGACGTTCTACCGCAATGTCATACAAAACCAGTTCGCTGCTCGCGCAATCTAGTGTGCCGGCTTTTCTTTGCTGGAAAGCTTCTGGAAGGGCGAGCGCGTGCGAAAAAAAAGGAAACCCATAAAAATCCCATACGAATCCCATAAAAATTCCCATACAAACCCATATTTTCCGAAAACCCGGTTTTTCCTAACCCGTACAAAAACCGTACAAATCCCATAAAAATACCGTACAAACCCGTACGCGATTTATGGGATTTTCAGCCTCTGCTTAAACAGCTTTCCAGGCCCAAGTTGCCCGAAATAAGCTTGCAAAGTGACCCTGCGAAAATCAGTCATTCATTTGTTCGTCCCACGCGTTTTTTTTACCACCTGCTGTCCAGTGTTCAAAGTGGGTTATGTTCTTTTGGCTCGCTCCGAAAATGATGTTCCTGCGACGTTTAGACAAGCCTGCGAGAAGCTCCGGGATCAATGCTTTAGCACGGGACTTGGTTGTCAAACAAGTGAGCATTTGCAAGACGGCCCTCCAGACGTATCCGACGCGAGCTTTACGCAAACAGTCCCAAGCAGATTGCTCAGTGCCATACACAATATGTATACACGTGCAGCTAACTGGGACTACTTATTGCCCTTGTCAGAAAGTTCATATTCCAGCGCTGTTTTAAACTTCCCGAGCCACGATCTGGGAAGCCTTCCCAACAAATTGCGGATTGACCATTGTTTCGAGTTCAGCAGGTGATTTACAGGTGCCATGCTCAATGAGCTTGCTTGGATGGGATTGCTAGGCGGCCGTGGGGCGTTTAACTGGATGTAAGAGAGCCAACAAAAGGATTATATTGAGGGAACCACAATCATAACTCACGCAAGACCATTCTGATGACAACGCAAAAAGTCAAAACCCGTTATTTCCTGGAAAAACCTGGGTATTTTGCCATACCTTTAAAATAAACGGGTGTTTGCTTAGAGGGGAGACTCAAATAGAATCACTTTTCTCTTTTTTTCTTTTTAAAATCGGCTCCTTTTTCTTTTTCCTTTTTGTTCTCTTTTTTCGGCTCCTTTTTCTGCCAGGCAGAATGCCTGGGTGGCTGCCGAGGGCGATGCACCGGAACACATTCAGGACAGGGACGCGTCTGTTAAAGGGACGCCAAAAGCAAAACCACCCATTTTGATCCATTTTGCCTATTTTCACCTAGTTGAGCAGAGCATGTGAGTGGTTGTTCCTGACAGGACTGATGTACGTTATTCCGAGGGTGCAATTGAAGGATCTCGGTTGACATCCGAATTGTTCGAGAGCTGTATGCAACCCGGGGGGGGGGGTTGGAGCCGAAGATGACACTTCTAGTCAGGTAACCCCTCAGTTGGTGGTTTGGAGGTTTGGATTCGCATTTGAACTGGTTCTTGATCATAAATCGGATACCACCTACGCACCAAATCACCGACCCACCAAGAATGAAGCTGATCTGCTTGCTGCTCTCACTGCTGTTGGCACCAACTTGCTGCAAGCGCGCTTTCGTGCTTTGGCACGAGCCCCATGTTGTTGCCGCCCGCCGAAACGCCCCAGTAGCAGGGATCCTTTGCATTTGACTGTTCAACATGACGGGCGAGTTTCCAGCTGCTTTTTGGTGTGTGTCCGTGCGCGTGAGAGTTGTTGTGTTGTCTTTTGTGGGGCATCAACGCTAGTTGGGTATCTTCTGTGGCTTGCGGAAGGTTTTTATCATGTCAACGTCGTTTTGTGCTGTTTTGGCGCCACATGGCTTTTTGTCCAGTGGCCATCCCCCAACCAACATACTTCCAAGATGAGGCAGGCTTTGTTCCATGCCCTTTCAACTCAACAGGTTTTAGACCCCGACCCGGGCAGAAACCGCCGCATGACGCTTCTCGCAGGACTGCCTTGAGCAGGTGCGCGGGGCTTCTGAGCAGCAGGTGGCTTACCCCCTTTTCCACCTTTGGCACGAATCCTGTTAGGAAGGAATGGGGACCACTGAAATGGAATGGTCTGCTTTTACGAACCAGAAGTTGGAGTTGTGAAACAAACCCAAGTGGGTGCTCCTCCGGATCTGCTGGAAAAACCATTCGAGGGGGTTGCCCCAGCTTCCCTCCAATTGGTGGCAACCCAAACCATCAATCCAAGCCACCATGTAGGGGTTACCCGAGTTGTTTGTTCAAATCCAACTTTGACTTCAGGGTGCACCCAAGTTCGTGAAACGGCGTTGCCTATTTGTCTGAGTCGATATTGTCTTGGAGTGGTCAGCGGATGTTTGACTTTCTCTTCGAG